>PISX010034662.1:0-13757 GCA_004024625.1 Mellivora capensis
CTAGTAGCTTGGGGGTGGAGTCTTTTGGGTTTTTTATATAAAGTATCATGTCATCTGTGAAGAGAGAGAGTTTGACTTCTTCCTTACCAATTTGGATACCTTTTATTTCTCTTTGTTGTCTGATTGCTGTTGCTAGGACTTCTAATACTATGTTGAACAAGAGTGGTGAGAGTGGGCATCCTTGTCGTGTTCCTGATCCAAACGGGAAGGCTGTGAGCTTCTTCCCATTGAGGATGATGTTTGCTGTGGGTCTTTAATAGATAGATTTTATGAAGTTCAGGAATGTTCCCTCTATCCCTATACTTTGAAGTGTTTTAATCAGGAACAGATGATGGATTTTGTCAAATGCTTTTTCTGCATCAATTGAGAGGACCATGTGGTTCTTCTCTCTTCTCTTCTTGATTTGTTCTATCACATTGATTGACTTGCGAATGTTGAACAACCCTTGTAAGCCAGGGATGAATCCCACCTGGTCATGTTGGATGATCTTTTTAATGTGCTGTTGGATCCTGTTTGCTAGGATCTTGTTGAGAATCTTAGCATCCATATTCATCAGTGATGTTGGTCTGAAAATCTCCTTTTTGGTGTGGTCTTTGCCTGGTTTGGG
Organism: Mellivora capensis; assembly: GCA_004024625.1. Taxonomy (NCBI): domain Eukaryota; kingdom Metazoa; phylum Chordata; class Mammalia; order Carnivora; family Mustelidae; genus Mellivora; species Mellivora capensis. The sequence goes on from PISX010034662.1 coordinate 608, forward strand.
GATCAGGGTAATGCTGGCATCATAAAAGGAGTCCGGAATTTTTCCTTCAGCTTCAATCTTTTGAAACAGCTTCAGGAGAATAGGTGTTATTTCTTCTTTGAAAATTTGGTAGAATTCCCCAGGCAATCCATCAGGTCCTGTGCTCTTGCTTTTTGGGAGGTTTTTGATCACTGCTTCAATCTCGTTACTAGATAGCGGTCTTTCCAGCTTGTCAATTTCTTCCTGGTTCAATTTTGGGAGCTTATAGTTTTCCAGGAATGCATCCATTTCATCTAGGTTGCTTAACTTATTGGCATATAACTTTTGATAATAGCTTCTGATGATTGTTTCTACTTCCTTGGTGTTAGTTGTGATCTCTCCCTTTTCATTCATAATTTTATTAATTTGAGCTTTCTCTCTTTTCTTTTGGATTAGTGTGGCCAATGGTTTATCTGTCTTTGATCCTTTCCAAACCCAGCTTCTAGTTTCATTGATACGTTCTACTATATCTCTAGTTTCTACCTCATTCATCTCTGCTCCAACCTTGATTATTTCCCTTCTTGTGCGTGGAGTTGGTTTAATTTGTTGTTGATTCTCCAGTTCTTTAAGGTGTAGAGATAGCTGTTGTATTCTGGATTTTTCAATTTTTTTGAGGGAGGCTTGGATGGCTATGTATTTCCCCCTTAGGGCCGCCTTTGCTGTATCCCATAGGTTTTGGACTGACGTGTCTTCATTCTCATTGGTTTCCATGAATTATTTAAGTTCTTCTTTGATCTCCTGGTTGATCCACGCATTGTTAAGCAAGGTGGTCTTTAGCTTCCAGGTGTTTGAATACCTTCCAAACTTTTCCTTGTGGTTGAGCTCCAGTTTCAAAGCATTGTGATCTGAGAATATGCAGGGAATAGTCTCAATCTTTTGGTATCAGCTGAGTCCTGATTTGTGACCCAATTGGCTGCTCCCATATTGGGGGCATAGATATTTACAATTGTAAGTTCATCTTGGTGGATAGTCCCTTTAAGAATGATGTAGTGTCCTTCTGTATCTCTGACTACAGTCTTTAGTTTAAAATCTAATTTATCTGATATGAGAATCGCTACCCCGGCCTTCTTTTGAGGCCCATTGGCATGAAAGATATTTCTCCTTCCCTTCACTTTCAATACGGGTCTATCCTTAGGTTCAAAATGGGTCTCCTGTAGACAACATATGGATGGGTCCTGTCGTTTTATCCAATCTGCAACCCTGTGTCATTTTATGGGCGCATTTAGGCCATTCACATTGAGAGTGATTATCGATATGTTTTTATTGACATCGTGTTACCTTTGGAGTCTTTCTTTCTGTAGATTGTCTCTATATTTCTGTACAATGATATTCCTGGGGTTGTTCTTCTTTTTAGAACCCCCCATAATATTTCCTGCAATGTCGGCTTGGTGTTTGCAAACTCTTTTAAGGTATGGCGGTCTTGGAAACTCTTTATATCTCCATCCATTTTGAATGTCAGTCTTGTTGGATAAAGTATTCTTGGCTGCATGTTCTTCTCATTTAGTGCCCTGAATATATCTTGCCAGCCCTTTCTGGCTTGCCAGCTTGCTGTGGACAGGTCTGACATTATTCTGTTGGGCTTTCCTCTGTATGTAAGGAGCTTCTTTGTCCTAGCTGCCTTCAAGAGAGTTTCTCTAGAATTATAATTCCTCATTCTTACTATCAGGTGTCTCGAGGTGTTTCGAGAATCTAAAATCTTGGGGGGACCATTCTGCTTCTAGTACATGAACGCTGTTTCCATTTGCGATATTTGGAAAATTTTCATGAAGAACGTGTTTGATGATATCTTCTAGACTTCTTTCTTTCACTTCCCCTTCAGGTATTCCAATAATTCTGACGTTGGAATGTTTCATGGCATCATTTATTTCCCTGATTCTGTTTTCGTGGCTTCTAAGCTGTTTCTTCCAGGGTTCCTCCTGATCCTTTCTCTCTCTCTGTTTGTCCTCCAGATCACTAATTCTATCTTCTGTCTCAGTTACCCTAGCTTTTAGAGAATTTAGATTAGATTGGAACTCATTGAGAGCCTTGTGAACATTATCACTGGTGGCTTTTAGTTCTGCCCTAATATTGTGAATATCATCCCTGGTGGCTCTCAGTTCTGCCCTAATCAATTCCATTTGGTCGTCCATGGCTTTCTCCAACCTCGCTATTGCCTGGATAATTGTTAGCCTGATTTCCCTTTCCGACATAATGTCTATGTCAGTAGCCATTAGCTCTGTTGCAGAGGGCCCATCCTCTGAATTTTTCTTCTGTTGGGCATTCCTCCTCCTAGTCATTTTGGTGAGAGTTGGGTGAATAGTTGTAGCTGCATGTATCGATCTTGGTGCAGTGAAGGTGCACCCTGGAATGCTTCTGAGCAATCAAGAGTCCCCACCCAAATGAAAGAAAAAAAGAAAGAGAGAAAGCAGAAAAAGAGAGAAAGAGAGAGAGAGAGAGAGAGAGAGAGAGAGGAAAAAGAATGAAGGATAAAAGAGAAGGCTCAGCCCAAATGGGCCCCAAGTTAGGGTTTGTGAAGTATACAAATACAGACATACAAAAAAGACTGATAAAAGCATATGACAAGAGAAGAAAAAAAATATGTACATATGTATGTAGAAGCAAAACAAAGAAACAGACAAACAAAAAAAAGAACCTCGTCAAAAAGAACCCTAAGTATAAGATTTATATACTACCTGGACAAGCACAAGTATACAAAAATACTGGTAGGAGAAAAGGATGGGAGAGTTGTTGTAGATTCTAAGTGTGGGTGAGGAAGTTTATTTTGCTTCTTCCTGGATGTATCTTGATATCTTTTTTAAAGGATACAACTTTCCTAAGATAACAGGGGATTAAAAATTGGTTTACCTATAGGGGTAGCATTGATTGGGGAAAGGGGATTACCTTGAATTTTAACTCTATATGAATATTAGCAAGTAAAAGTAATGAAAAGAATGATCTAAACTAAAGTGAAATAAAAAAAAAATAAAAACATAAAAGCAAAAGAATAACCTGGGTATATGTATCAAAAAGTTCAGGTTAAAAGTTTATTATGGAATTTGATGTACTGGACATCTCATTGTGATGGTAAACAGGCTAAAAAAATCTATATAAAAAATAAAAAAGATTAAAAAAAGTTAAAAAATGAACCAGAATAGTGGGAACGAATTAAAAATTAAATGTATCTATGAAGTAGTAGTGATTGTTGTCTTCTCGGCGGCTTGGCTTTCTGGGGGAGGGGCCTGCCACGTGGGTTTGCAGGTGTTGTTTCCTGAGTTAAGTCCTCCTGCCCCCCCTCCAGGGGGTGGGCTCTGAGGAAACCGGGCCTTCAGGCTTTTGTTCTCTGGAGGTTTTTATGTATGTTCATTTGTTTTCTCTCCCCTTGGCAGCTCCCGATGGTTCTTGGAGGTTTAGAGGAAAGCAAACTGCACCCAGATCTCCCTCCCAGAGAGAAACCTCAATCTGTTCCCCTCTGGGTGATGCAGAGCAGGTTCCTAGCCGCGATCTCTGGGGACACCTGTGCATCCTGCTTGTACTCAAAACCACAAGCAGCAGCTGTCTGGGCAGCTCCAGACCGCCAAAAATATTCCAAGCAGGGAAGGCACACAGAGATTTTCCCACTGGCCCGAGCTGGGAGCGCTCAGACTTTCTGGGTCCTAGAAAGCCCGGCTGGCGCCCACGCGCCTCTCTCAGGGGAGGGGTTGGAGTGTGTCTCAGGCTCTGCTAGCATGGCGCAGTGCACGCGTGGGGACTGCAAAAGGTTGTTTCTGCTCTGCGAGGGTCCCAGCCCCTGCCACACGCCAAGCGCCCTTAGGAGGTCTCCTCCCGGCTCAGTGAGGGCTCAGAGACCTGGTTTCTCTGCCGCACTCTCTCTGGCTCAGCGCCAGGGGTGTCTGTCCTTCGTGGGGGACTTAAGCCCCTGTCCCTAACCATTCCACTATCCACAATCTCCCCCTGCGATCCTTTGCTCTTTTTGAGTGCTTTCTATCAGACTTCAAGTTAATGCTGGTCCCCAGTCATAGGGCACTCTCATATTGGGGTATTACTTCCCAGTGCATCTCCTCTGGTGGCTCCCTCCCCCTTTTGTTTATCTTCCAATACCAGTCTGGCATTCCCACTCCGCTTTACCTGCCCATTGGCATCTGCTGCCCCCATAGAGATCCTGATGTGTAGAATTCTGATCTCAGGCTGATTTCATGAGTGATCGGAGTTCCTTGGTAGGTAATCAGCTCACTTTAGGGGACAGGTTGAACCAGAGCCTCCTCCTAGTTCCCCGCCATCTTGTCTCCCAAGTCTGTTTATTTTAATTTAAAAAAATTTTTTTCATTCATCCATCCATCACCCACCCACTCAGTAATTCAAACAGAATGGTTTGCTCTGATACAGTTATATCCAGGCACAAATGCTGTCAATCACCAGCAGGTACAGTGGGGCAGGGACTGTACGATCCTTATGCACAGTCCCTGTGAGCTCTCCATCCAGACCAGGTGGAGAGAGCCTTCTGGAGAGAGTTCAGACCCTCTCAGCCTGGGCAAGTGCGAATAGGGGATCTTGGAAAGGTTGTGTCTCAGATGGCTTTTTCCGGTCCCCACGGATTCTTGTTTCCTCTAAGATTGCCTGTCTCAGCATCAGAAGCCCAGATCAGCAACAGTCCCTGGAGTCATGGCCGCAACCAGAGACCCCAGACTGCCTCTCACTGCCACTGCTACAGGGTTCAGAGATGTGGGGCCAGCATCTGTGGGAGCTGTGGTGCCTGCGGTGGCTCAGGTAGCAGCCACCCTCAGAGCTGGGGCCACAGCCACTCCCTGAGCCAGGAGCACAACCAGCAGGGGCTTTGGGGAGCACTGTGCAGAGCTCTTTGGGCGACACTTGGGTGATGGCGGACACTTGGGCGGGGGCTGGCACTGCTGCTGGCTCTGCTGGCAGGACATCTCTGCAGGAATTTGACCTTCAACAAATAAAAGAAACATTATGGACACGGAAGCTTCAGGCACATTTCCCTCCCTGTGGGTTTTGTCAAACACTTGTCTCCATGACCAAGCTGCTTTCTAAACCAAACTCTGTGGGACAGAAATGGGGACATGCAGGGGATATGTGCACTTGGATGCCAGATGGATCTGTGTGCACCCCTGACAACATACTCAGAACAAGAATGGAAGGAATCCTGAAGACCTGTGGCTTTGGGGGTTCACAGCCCCCTAACAGGTGCCTCGCTGACTCTTTCCTTACCATCATGCCCTTCACCACTGCTGCCCACTGTCTGGGCCCCTTCCTGGGTGTTCTGTTCAGATCTGGTCTTGTCTTCCCAACACACTCAGCTGAGGAGATACTCACAGGATGCTGAGGAAGCAGGACAAGGCTGTTCCTGAGGAGGCTGTGGATGAGGAGCCCAGGGCAGGAGCCCTTTTATCCTGTGCAGGGGCATGGAGGGGGTGTTATGATGCAGGGCTGGAGCATGCTGCTGTTTTCACAACCAGGGAGGTGATAGCCTGGAACACTTCCTGGTTGCCTTCCCTCAGTGTGTTCTTGGAAATGAGCCTAAAGTTTTGTTTTGTTTTGTTTTGTTTTAAAGATTTTATTTATTTATTTGACAGACAGAGATCATAAGTAGGCAGAGTGGCATGCAGAGAGAGAGAGAGGAGGAAGCAGGATCCCCACTGAGCAGAGATCCTGATTCAGGGCTCTATCCCAAGACTCTGGGATCATGACCTGAGCTGAAGGCAGAGGCTTTAACCCACTGAGCCACCCAGGCACCCAGCGAGCCTAAAGTTCTAATAAGGTGGAACCAGGATGTCCTTAGGACTGTCAAATTACTTCCCACTTGGGTCTGCTCTGGACCAGCTGCTGTGCCCTTACTCATTCATTCACTTCCATGCCTTGGCACAGGCTCTGTCCCTTTTACTCCATTTAATGCTAATAATACAGGGAGATACATGGCATATTTCATCCCTTGAGTACTTTACAGATAATGTATCATCACTTGGACAAACAAATATATTGGATCTGATAATATAAGTGCTAAACAGAAGTGTTTACAAAGACCTTGAGCCTAAAATCCCACCTTTTGGAGGTCATTCCCCCAATGTAGCACAAGTCCCAAAACTTGATGGAGACCAGATGTTTTCTGGAGGTGATAGCTGGACAAAATTATTGTCCTGTGGGAGTGTGAAGTATAGGGTAAAGATGGAGGTTGGGAGCCAGTTCATGTCTAAAAAAAGTTCCTAGGGGGCACCTCATGGTTCCCACATGGCAGCATGGGGAGCAGCATAAAAGAGTGGAGAAGGGACCAATGACTCTAGATGTGACAAGATTCATGACTTATATTATTAGGAAGAAGGAAGAGGAGGGAGATGGGGAGGAGAAAAGGAAGAAGAAGTGGGGGAGGAGTAAGAGGAAGAAAAGTAATGGGGGAGTAGAAGGAGAGGAGGAGAGGTGTGGGTGGGAGGAGGAGAGGTGGGAGAGAAGGAGGAGAGGTGGCAGAGGGAGAGAGGGAAAAAGAAGATGAGAAGGAGGAAGAGGTGGAGGAAGAAGAAGAGGAGAAGAAAAGAAGATCCACTTCTTCATTGTGTTTCCATGTGTCTTCATCTCTATGACTATGAGGTATGTACTATTGATTCTAACACTATAGAAGATGATACAAGATAATGGTTCATGTGCTAGAAAAATTAAGGAAAAATTATGCAAATGATGATAATGAACCATTTTGCAAACGTGGTTGATAATTGTGAGGTTGTCAGTGGTAGAGGTGGTATGTGGGCCTTAGTTGATAGCATGGACCTCATAATGGCTAAACTTTATGTAAACTGAACACTACTTTTCCATTTGATTTAATTATAATATTACACATGTATTCCTCATTAAATTTTGTCTCAAATACAATAATAAAATACATTACATTATATAAAACAAAAAAATACAATTATCATTGGGACTTCAACATTCAAATATTTAAATTTAATTAAATTAAATAAAACTTCATTATAACAAATATATTATATTTTGTTTTGTCATTAGCCTAAATACCTGTTTTTGGATACTAAATTAACAATAAAGGCTATAGTTTTCTTTTTTTTTTTTTTAATTTTATTTATTTATTTGACCGAGAGAGATCACAAGTAGGCAGAGGCAGGCAGAAAGAGAGAGGAGGAAGCAGGCTCCCCGTTGAGCAGAGAGCCCGACTCGGGGCTCGATCCCAGGACTCTGGGATCATGACCCAAGCTGAAGGCAGAGGCTTTAACCCACTGAGGCACCCAGGCGCCCCTATAGTTTTCTTTTCTTTCTTTTTTTTTTAAAGATCCATGTAATGTTATTTATTTCTGTTTCTAGGGTCATACTTTTTTTAAAAAATTTTTTAAAATTTATTTATTTGTCAGAGAGAGAGGGAGAGAGAGCGAGCAAGCACAGGCAGAGTGGCAGGCAAAGGCAGAGGGAGAAGCAGGCTCCCTGCCGAGCAAGGAGCCCAATGTGGGACTCGATCCCAGGACGCTGGGATCATGACCTGAGCAGAAGGCAGCCGCTTAACCAACTGAGCCACCCAGGCGTCCCTCTAGGGTCATACTTTTAAACATAGTTATATATAGCATGACTCTCCAATTCACCCTTAATGAGTCTAACACATATAGGCATAACATATTTAAAAGATGTTTTATATTGTGTTGAGATTTGCAAATACATTGCTTATGTGATTATTTTCTCACCTTTGCATGTACAACCATTTAAATTTTTAGAAATTCTTATGAATTCTAAATACTCAAGTCAAATCAAGGACTCAATAGGTACTCTTTCATGTTAAATAAAAACAATTTAGTTCACAGAACAGTCTGAAGATAGTATCTGTTTAAATATGGTAGCAATTTTTGCAAAGACCTTTAGGAAGCTGACATGGGTGAGTTGTTTTATTTATTCTATATATTATTTTATTTTAATTTTTTCAGTGTTCCAAGATTCATATAGTTTTCTTTTTCTCTCCAATCTACAACTTACTCATTCTGAATCAATGATTCCAAAAGTTCTTTCAAGATACATTGAAAGAACTGGGAACCTGGATGGTCCTGGACGCATGGAGCTGGGTGTCTGATGGTGGGCAGGGGAAACGGGGCAGGTTTCCTGTCCTTTCTACTTCAAGGAAATCCCAGTTTGCCTTTGGGTGTAATTTCACACAGATATCCCAGTTAAGAGAAAAACAAACAAGTATCTACATTTGTACTAACTGAACCCTAAGGCAAAATGCAGGTGTTACAACATAGGCAAAAGGAGAACTGATGGTCTCAGGGCTCCAGTCTGGCTACAGTATTTGTCCATGCCATTTGGTTCCCCAGGAAATAAGTACAGAAGCCTGCCTTCCTTCCTTCCTTCCTTCCTTCCTTCCTTCCTTCCTTCCTTCCTTTGTTTTTCTTTCTCTCCCCCCTTTCTTTCTCTCCCTCCCTCCCTCTTTCTTTCTTTCCTCCTTCCCTCTTTTTTTTTCCTTTTCTTTTCTTTTCCTTTCCTTTCCTTCCTTCCTTCCTTCCTTCCTTCCTTACCCCTCCCTTCCTTCTTTTTAATTTTGTTTAAAGTCAAGTTAGTTAGCATACATTGTGCTAATTAGTTTCAGGGGTAGAATTCAGTGATTTCATCAGTTGCATAGAACACTCAGTGCTAGTCACATCAAGTGCCCTCCTTAATATACATTACCCAATTACCCCATCCCCCACTCCCCTCTCCTCCAGCAACCTTCAGTTTGTTCCCCATAGCTAAGTGACTCTTAGGACTTTCCTCCCTCTCTGTTTTTATCTTATTTTTTTCTTCCTTTCCTCTATGTTCATCTGTTTTGTTTCTTAAATTCCACATATGAATGAAATCATATATTTGTCTTTCTCTGCCTGACTAATTTTGTTTAGCATAATCCCTCTAGTTCTATCCATATCATTCAAAATGACAAGACTTCATTCTTTTTGATAGCTGAATAATATTCCCTCTCTCTCTCTCTCTCTCTCTCTCTCTCTCTGTGTGTGTGTGTGTGTGTGTGTGTGTAATCACATATTCATTATCTTTTCATCAATCAGTGGACATCTGGGCTCTTTCCATAGTTTGACTATTGAAGACACTGCTGTTATAAACATTGGGGTGCTTGTGCCTCTTCAAATCACTATTTATGTTTCCTTTAGATAAATACCTGGTAGTGCAATTTCTGGCTCATATGGTAGCTCTATTTCTAACTTTTTGAGGAATCTCCATACTGTTTTCCAGAGTGGCTGCAATAGTTTGCATTCTTATGAATAGTGTAAAGAGGTTCCCCTTCCTCTGCATCCTTACCAACACCTGTTGTTTCCTGACTTGTTAATTTTAGCCACTCTGACAGGTGCGAGGTGGTATCTCATTGTGGTTTTGATTTGAATTTCCCTGATAACAAGTGATGTTGAGCATTTTTTAATGAGCCTATTGGCATTTATATGTCCTCTTTGGAGAAGTGTCTATTCATATCTATTCCTGTCTTCTGTACATTTCTTGACTGGTTATTTGTTTTTTGGGTGCTGAATCTGAGAATTTATTTCTAGGTTTTGGATACTAGCCCTTTGTCTGAAAGCCATTTGTAGGTATCTTCTCCCATTCCATAGGCTGCCTTTTAGTTTTGTTTATTGTTACCTTCACTGTGTAGAGGCTTTTTTATCTTGACAAAGATGCAATACTTTATTTTTACTTTTGTTTACCTTGCCTCTAGAAACAGGTCTAGCAAGAAGATACTGTGACTGAGGTCAAAGAGATTGCTGCCTATGTTCTGCTCAAGGATTTTGATGGATTCCTGTTTAACATTGAGGCCTTTCTCCGATTTTGAGTTTATTTTTGTGTATGGTGTAAGAAAGTGGTCCAGGGGCGCCTGGGTGGCTCAGTGGGTTAAGCCACTGCCTTCAGCTCAGGTCATGATCTCGGGGTCCTGGGATCGAGTCCCACATCGGGCTCTCTGCTCAGCAGGGAGCCTGCTTCCCTCTCTCTCTGCCTGCCTCTCTGTCTACTGTGATCTCTCTCTGTCAAATAAATAAATAAAATTTAAAAAAAAAGTGGTCCAATTTCATCCTTTTTGCATGTGGCTGTCCAGTTTTCCCAAAATATTTGTTGAAGAGATTGTTCTTTTTCCATTGGCTATTCTTTCCTGCTTTGTCAAAGATTGGTTGATCATAGAATCGAGGGTCCATTTCTGGGTTTTCTTTTCTGTTCCATAGATCTATGTGTCTCTTTTTGTGCCAGGACCATACTGTCTTGATGATTATGGCTTTGTAATATAGCTTGAAGTCAGAATTGTGATGCCTCCTCCAGCTTTCAACATTGCTTTAGCTATTTGGGGTCTTTCTGGTTCTATACAAATTGTAGAATTATTTGTTCTAGCTCTCTGAAAAATGCTGATGTTAAATTGATAGGGATTGCATCAAATGTGTATATTGCTTTGAGTAGCATAGACATTTTTACAATATTTGTTCTTCCAATCCATGAGCATGGGATGTCTTTCCATCTCTTTGTGTCTTCCTCAATTTCTTTCATAAGTGTTCTGTAATTTTAAGGACAGATCCTTTACCTTTTTGGTTAGATTTCTTCCTAAGTATCCTATGGTTTTTGGTGCAATTGGAAACTGGATCAGTTCGTTGATTTTTCTCTCTTTGGTCTCATTGTTAGGTGTATAGAAATGGAACCGACTTCCATGTATTGATTTTATATCCTACAAATTTGCTAAATTCCTGTGTCAGTTCTAGCAATTTTTTGCTGGAGTTCTTTGGGTTTTCTATGTAGAGTATCATGGCATCTGCAAAGAGTGAAAGTTTGACTTCCTCTTTGCTGATGTGGATGCCTTTTATTTTTCTGTGTTGTCTGACTGCTGAGGCTAGAGATTCCAGTACTATGTTGAACGACAGTGGGGAGAGTAGAACTACTTGTTTTGCTCCTGATCTTTGGGGAAAAATGCTCAGTTTTTGAGATTTTGAGATTAAGGATGATATTAGCTGTGGGTCTTTTGTATATGACCTTTATGATGTTGAGGTATGTTCCTTTCATTCCTAATTTCTTGAGGGTTTTTTATCAAGAAAGGATGCTGTATTTCATCAAATGCTTTTTCTACATCTATTGAGAGGATCATTTGGTTCTTATCCTTCCTTTTATTAATCTATTGTATTACATTGAATGATTTGTGGATATTGAACTACCTTTGCAGCCCAGGAATAAATCCCACTTGGTTGTGATGAATAATCCTTTTAACACACTCTTGGATCCTATTGGCTACTACCTTGGTGAGAATTTTTGTATTTATGTTAATCGGGGATATTGGTGATATTGGCTTATAATTCTCCTTTTCAGTGGAGTCTTTGTCTGGTTTAGGGATCTAGGTAATGTTGGCCTCCTAGAATGAGTTTGGATGTTTTCCTTCCATTTGTATTTTTTGAAACAGTTTAATAAGAATAGGTATTAATTATTCTTTAAATGTTTGGTAGAACTCTGGTAGAACTCTTTAAATTTTTGGGAGGCCCTCTGGCCCTGAACTTGTATTTTGGGAAATTTTTGATTACTGATTCAATTTATTTGGTGGTTATGGGTCTGTTCAGGTTTTCTATTTATTCCTGTTTCAGTTTTGTTAATATCTATGGTTCTATGAATTTACACATTTCTTCCAGATGGCCTAATTTGTTGGCATATAATTTTTCATAGTGATCTCTTATAATTGTTTATATTTCTTGAGTGTTGGCTGTGGTTGCTTCTCTTTCATTCATGATTTATTTGGGTCCTTTTTCTTTTCTTTTTCATAAGTCTGGGTAGGGTTTTATCAATTTTGCTCATTCTTCCAAAGAAGGAGCTCCTAGTTTTGTTGATCTGATCTACTTTTTAAATTTATTATTATTTCTATATCATTGATTTCTGCTCTAATCACTATGATTTCTCTTCTGCTGGATTTAGGTTTCACTTGGTGTTCTTTTTCCAGTACTTATGTGTAAGGTTATGTTGTGTATTTGAGACTTTTCCTGTTTCTCAAGAATGGCTTGTATTGCTTTATACTTCCCTCTTAGGACCACCTTTTCTGCATCCCAGAGGTTCTGAACTGTTGTGTTTTCTTTCTTTTCTTTTTTTCTTTTTTATTAACATGTAATGTATTATTAGCCCCAGAAGTACAGATCGGAATCGCCGAGTTTACACACTTCACAGCACGCACCATAGCACATACCTTCCCCAGTGTCCATAACCCAATCACCATCTCCCTACCCCCCTGCCCCAGGCAACTCTCAGTTTGTTTTATGAGATTAAGAGTCTCTTAATGTTTGTCTCCATCCTGATCCCACCTTGTTTCATTTTTTCCTATCCTACCCCCCAAAAACCCCACATTTCCTCTCAACTTCCTCATATCAGGGAGATCATATGATACTTGTCTTTCCCTGATTGACTTACTTCGCTCAGCATAATGCCCTCTAGTTCCATCCACATCATCGCAAGTGGCAATATTTCATTTCTTTGATGGCTGCATAGTATTCCATTGTGTGTGTGTGTGTGTGTGTGTGTGTGTGTGTGTGTGTGTGTATATATATATATCACCTCTTCTTTATCCATTCATCTGTTGATGGACATCTAAGTTCTTTCCATAGTTTGGTTTTTGTGGACATTGCTGCTATAAACATTTGGGTGCATGTGCCCCTTCAGATCACTTCATTTGTATTTTTAGGGTAAATACGCAATAGTGCGATTGCTGGATCATAGGGTAGCTCCATTTTCAATGCAACTTCCATGGTGTTTTCCAGAGTGGCTGCAGCAGCTTGCATTCCCACCAACAGTGTAGGAGTTTCCCCTTTCTCTGCATCTCTCCAACATCTGTCATTTCCTGACTTGTTAATTTTAGCCAGTCTGACTGGCATGAAGTGGTATCTTATTGTGGTTTTGATTTGTATTTCCCTGATGTCGAGTGATGCGGGGCACTTTTTCATGTGTCTGTTGGCCATCTGGATGTCTTCCTTGCAGAAATGTCTGTTCATGTCCTCTGCCCATTTCTTGATTGGATTATTTGTTCTTTGGGTGTCGAGTTTGATAAGTTCTTTATAGATTTTGGATACTAGCCCTTTATCTGATATGTCATTTGCAAATATCTCCTCCCATTCTGTCAGTTGTCTTTTGGTTTTGTTAACTGTTTCTTTTACTGTGCAAAAGCTTTTGA
>PISX010034663.1:0-13756 GCA_004024625.1 Mellivora capensis
TCCATCTCCCCATGTCCTCCGTGTTATTTGTTATGCTCCGCAATAAGTGAAACCATATGATAATTGACTCTCTCTGCTTGACTTACTTCACTCAGCATAATCTCTTCCAGTCCCATCCATGTTGCTACAAAAGTTGGGTATTCATCCTTTCTGATGGAGGCATAATACTCCATAGTGTATATGGACCACATCTTCCTTATCCATTTGTCCATTGAAGGGCATCTTGGTTCTTTCCACAGTTTGGCGATCGTGGCCATTGCTGATATAAACATTGGGGTACAGATAGCCCTTCTTTTCACCACATCTGTATCTTTGGGGTAAATACCCAGTAGTGCAATTGCAGGGTCATAGGGAAGCTCTATTTTTAACTTCTTGAGGAATCTCCACACTGTTCTCCAGAGTGGCTGCACCAACTTGCATTCCCACCAACTACCTCAGGCTTACCCCACCATTCACAACAGTCCATTCTGCAAACAGCAATGAGGATTTTTTTTTTCCAAAAAGTGTAAATCATACCATCTAACCACCACCTCATTCCATCCTACTCCCATGCAAACATACATACACACTCTGTTTATAACTCTCCAGTGATTTCCTTTTGCCCACAGAATAAGAACCAAACTGCTAACTATGGCCTACCATGGCTTGCATGATCTAGCTCTAGCCTACCTCTTCTTTCTCATTCTCCCTCCCTTCCTTTACTGTGTTTTAGCCACAATGGATTCTGTCTGTCCCTTGAACAAGCCAGCTGTGTTCCTATCACAGGGCCTTTGCACTTGCAGAACTTCTGTTTGGAATGTTTTTCCTTTCCAATTGTTTTGTGAATGCCTTCTTGTTATGCAGGTCTCAACCATTATCCCTTCCTCAGAAAGGTCTTCTCTCTCTACCACAGCCAGCCCCTCTCTATCATTTTATCTTATTTTGTCTACTTCTTAGTATTTATCAGCTCCAGAAATTATATTGCATTATTTACTTAAATGTTCAATGTTATTCATTCCCACCAGAAAGTAACTCCCTGAGGACAGGAACCTTGATCTATTGTCTCCATTGCTATGTCCCCATTGCCTAAAACAGTACCTGAGCATATAGCTGGTGCCTACTATTTGGTGAATGACTGCTCAAGAAAGTTTCTCAATTATGTGTTTATCTGTAAAGTAGGAATAATGATATGTAAGCTGCCTAACATGGAGGGGGAAATCAAACAAAAGAGGACATGTAATACATTTACAAACTGATCTGCTAAACACGTGATATCTATACTATTTATTCTGCCATTCTCTGTCAGTATTCCTTGCTAAGCCTCCCTTTCTTCCCAGGTAATCTGGAATAATAAAAGTATCTACTTCATAGGATTATGAGGATAATACAGAGCACATAGAAGCATTTAACACAGTATCTGACATATCCTCTTAAGTGTTCAAAAAACTTAAGCCTTCTCATCAACCCCAGAAATACAACCATAATTCTAAGTGATTGTAATATGCTTCCTCAACTTTCTGCTTCATACTTGTATCTGCCTATCTTCTGTATTTTATAGTCAGGTTAATTTTCTTATGTCAGTGACTTACATAACAGAAGTGGCCAAAAAATACTTGTTGAATGAATGAAGACAAGGGAGGAAAGGTGGGTGAGTAAACATATATTTATGTAATGTTTAGGATATCACTTCTTACTCTAAAACCAGTGTTTCCCAAATAAAGGTCCAACTTCCAAAAGACCTTTACAATGTAACCACTACCTATGGTTCCCTATTTATCTCCCATCTGTTTGCCCAAGAGCGTGCCACTAAAAACAGTTCACTCCTGTCCATCTCAAGTTTCTGTCTACTGTCCTTCTGTACTTCAACACTTTAACTGCTCCTTTGTTCCTGTCTATCCAGATCTTGACCCATTCTTTCAACATAGTCTCCTCCATAAACTCGCCAAACATCAGGGTGTCCAGATATCTTCTGTCCCCTTCGGTACCTGCAAAAGCAGGTAATGTCTGTATGAGTTACTTGACAATACTCATATTGTCTCATTGAAAGGCTTTTTGCATGCTTATAAGTAGTCTGTACAGAATGAACTACCGAGTGAACCCCTTGAGGGGCCCCTCATGGTCATTTTTCTTACCTCGCTTGTATACAATACCTTATATTAAAATAAAGACAGTTGGTGCTCATTTGGTGGTTTGAAAGAAGAATCTTGTTTTTAAAGTAATGTTGTTTATATTTATTAACAATATATAAATCATCCCTTGAATATACAAAACAGATGTTTGCAAATACAAACAGTATATTTTTAACGAAGGAAAATAATAATTTAGTGTACACATATTTATATAAACTATCAAAGGATGTACACAGGTCATCTTAATCACATGCCTGAGGACCAACAACCTGTGGTTAGAAATATTCTGATTTAAAACTTCCGTTTTTACAAATGAATCAAGTCAGGTTTAAAAAAAATTTTTACTCTGATAAAAACCACATAACACAAAATTTAGCATCTTCACCATGTTTAAGTGTACAGCAGTAGAAGAGGAATTTTTATAGCATAAGTCGCCCACAAGATAGGCACTACCTGTATTAACACTGTAACTCATCTTGCTAAAAATTTAAAACTACGGTAATTAAAACACTGCAGGTACATCTGTCTAGATTCTAGTTTTTAAATTACCCAAATCAGGTCAAAGCAGCAAAGCTAGGAGATTTGCAGCTGGGAACTATAAATAAAACAGTGTAATACAACTTTCAAAGGTTATACAGAGAAACTTTAATGTGAATGTGCCTTGATGGTTTCCTTCCCCTTTTCTTCTTTCAATTTAATTTTTTCAATAGATAATTAATTCATATGGTTCAAAATTTCAAAATTATTCAAGTTTTCAGTGAAGTGTCTCTCCTTCCTACCTGTGGCCCCAGCATCCAGCCAGTTCCCCACTGTCTACCAACCAGGTAATTGCTAGGATTATTTAATGCCCCTTGCCAGAGTTTACCTAGAAAAGTAAACATTTACGTTCTTATTTTCTCATACTTTTAGATGAAAAGCAGCATACTATCAGCTACTTTCCCACTAAGTAATTACATATCATGATGCACTTTTTACATATTACTATATAGAACACAACCTCATTTTTTGTTATAACTCCTTGGTATTCCCTTTTATAAATGTACCTTCTTATTAATGTCATCTTTACACATCTTTTATCATTTAAGGCTAGTCAACATTTGTAACAAATCTCTGACAGGGTTATGGGGGATTCCACATAGTGGAATTATTAAATATCAGGTTTCAATTTTGCTTATAAGAGCAGAACAGGCACTTAACCTAAATCATTCATAGGCATTCCTATCACTGGATTATTTGGGTCACTAGAAGACAGTTATCAGGAAAAATCAGTAGGATTCAATTTGGGGAGGGGGACAGTAAAAAGAGTTTGAATATTTTCTAGGAGAAGGCACAGAAAGATGCACAGATGTCCTTTTATAGGCATATCTCATTTTATTGCAGTTCCCTTTACTGCATTTTGCAGATGATTAAGCTTTTTACAAATTGAAGATTTGTGGCAACCTACATTGAGTAAGACTATTGGCATCATTTTTTCAACAGCATTTGCTTACTTCATGTCTCTGTGTCACATTTTGGTATTTCTCACAATATTTTAAACTTTTTCATTTTTATTATACTTGTTATGCTGATCTGTGATTGGTGATCTTTGATGTTATGATTGAAATTGTTTTAGGGTGCCACAAACCTACCCATAAATAAGCCAGCTAACTTAACTGACAAATGTTGTGTGCGTTCTCATTTACACTGACTGGCCCGTTCTCTCTCTCTCACCCCCCAGGCTTCCCTATTTTCTAAGACACAACAACGTTGAAATTCAGCCAATTAATAACCCTATAATGGCCTCTAAGTGTGCAAGTGAAAAGAAGTCTCATGTTTCTCATTTTAAATCAAAAGCTAGAAATGATTAAGTTCTGTGAGGAAGGCATATCAAAAACCAGGATAGGCTGAGAGCTAGGCTCAGTTAGTCAAGTTGTGGAGGCAAAGGAAAAGTTCTTGAGGGCAAAAAAAAGTGCTATGCCAGTGAACACACACATGATCTGAAAGTGAAACACCCTTATTGGTGATATGGAGAAAGTTTCAGTGGTTTAGATAGATTGAACTATCTGGCATTCCCTACGCCAAAACTTAATTCAGAGGAAGGCCCTAACTCTCATCAATTCTATGAAGGCAGAGAAAGGTGAGGAAGCTGCAGGAAACGTTTGAAGCTAGCCGAGATTGGTTTATGAGGTTTAAGGAAAGAAGCCATCTTTATTACATCAAAGTGCAAAGTGAACAGCAAGTGCTGATGTAGAAGCTACAGCGAGTTTTCTGGAGGATCTAGCTAAGATAATTAATAAAGATGGCTACAACAAACAACAGATGTTCAATGTAGATAAAACAGCCTTCTATTGGAGGAAAATGCCATCTAGAACTTTCAAACCTAGAGAGAAGCCATTGCCTGGCTTCAAAGCTCCAAATAATAGGCTGACTCTTTTGTTAGAAGCTAATGCAACTGATGACTTTAAACTGAAGCCTATGTTCATTTGCCATTCTGAAAATCTTAGGGTCCTTAAGAATTATGCTAAATCTACTCTGCCTGTGCTCTATAAATGGAACAACAAAAGCTCGATGACAGCCCATCTGTTTACAACATTGTTTATTGAATATTTTAAGCTCATTGTTGAGATCTACAGCACAGAAGAAAAGATTCCTTTCAAAATGTAACTGTTCATTGACTGTGTACCTGGTCATCCAAGATCTCTGATGAAGATGTACAATGAGAGTAATGTTTTCATGTTTGCTAACACAACATCCATTCTGCAGCCCATCAAAGAGTAATTTTGACCTTCAAGTCTTACTTAAGAAATACATTTGTTAAGATTATAGAGGCCACAAATAGGGATTCTCTGATGGGTCTGGGCAAAGTAGATTGAAAACCTTCTGGAAAAGATCTACCATACTAGATGCCATCAAGAACATTTATGATTCATGGGAAGAGGTCAAAATATTAACATCAATGGGAGTTTGGAAGAAGCTAATTCCAATTTTCAAAGATAACGTGGAGGGGTTCAAGACCTCAGTGGAGGAAGTATCAGCAGATGTGGTAGAAAGAGCAAGAGAAGCAGAATTAGAAGTGGAGCCTGGAGGTGTAACTGAATTGCTATAATCTCAAGACAAAACTTTAATGGATGAGGAGTTGCTTCTTATGGATAAAAAAGAAAGTGGTTTTTTGAAATGAAATCTACTCCTGGTGAAGATACTATGAAGCCTATTAAAATGACAACAAAGAGTTTAGAATGTTACATAAAGTTAATTGATAAAGCATCAGCAGGGTTTGAGAGGACTGACCCCAATTCTGAAAGAAGTTCTATTGTGGGTAAAATGCTACCAAATACATTACATAGAAATCATGTATGAAAGAGACACTCAATGTGGCAAACCTCATTATTGTCAGTTTAAGAAATAGCTATACTCACCCCAACCTTCAGCAACCACCACTTTAATTAGGCAGCAGCCATCAAGATCAAGGCAAGACCTTCCATCAACAAGAAGATTATGACTCGCTAAAAAGTTCAAATGCTGGTCATCATTTTTTTTTAGCAATAAAGTATTTTTTTATTATTTATAATTATTTAAATATATAATTTAATTATTATTTTTTAATTGAGGCATGTTCATTGTTTTAGACATAATGCTATTATACTATTAACAGACTATAGTATAGTATAAACATAACTTTTATATGCACTGGGAAACCAAAACTTCATTTGACTTGCTTTATTGAGATATTTGGTTTATTGCAATAGTCTGAAGTCAAAACCACAGTATTTCCAAGGTATGACTGCATAACTAATTAATGGAAATAACACAAGAGTTTATTAGTAAGATTTATATTATCATGTTATTGATTATATATATTTTTAAAATATTTTATTTATTTATTTGACAGATCACAATAGACAGAGAGCCATGCAGAGAGAGGAGGGAAGCAGGCTCCCCGCTGAGCAGAGAGCCCAATGTGAGGCTCGATCCCAGGACTCTGAGATCATGACCTGAGCTGAAGGCAGAGGCTTAACCCAATGAGCCACCCAGGCGCCCCTGATTATATATTTTTTTAAAGATTTTTTTTTTTTTTTTTGAGAGAGAGAGACAGTGAGAGAGAGCATGAGCGAGGAGAAGGTCAGAGGGAGAAGCAGACTCCCGCAGAGCTGGGGGCCCGATGTGGGACTCGATCCCGAAACTCCGGAATCATGACCTGAGCGGAAGGCAGTCGTCCAACCAACTGAGTCACCCAGGCGTCCCTGATTGTATTTATTTTGAAGTATAGTTTAGAATGTCAAAAAATTAAAATATCTTGGGACGCCTGGGTGGCTCAGTTGGTTAAGCAGCTGCCTTAGGCTCAGGTCATGATCCCAGTGTTCTGGGATAGAGTCCCACATCGGGCTCCTTGCTCGGGAGGAAGCCTGCTTCTCCCTCTGCCTCTGCCTGCCACTCTGTCTGCCTGTGCTCGTTCTCTCTCTCTCTCTCTCCCTCTCTCACAAATAAATAAATAAAATCTTTAAAAAAAATAAAATGTCACTTAAAAAAAATTAAAATATCTTGATAGCCTACTGTTAAAGATGTATTATTTAAACTCTATGTTATATAGTGTCACAAGAATTCCCATATTTTAAGATCAGGAAACCAATAAGGAAATAGGTGAAATAATTTGTCAAAGGTCATATGTACAGCCAGTGATAGAGCTTAAACCTGACTGCAGGTATGTGTAAGTCCAAAGTCACAAAGTCAGCATGGCACATGTCATAGCACGTATTTCATAGATTATATGCTGACTGCTGTTGTGGTTTGTATTAGGATTCTCCAGAGAAGGAGAACTGATAGGGTGTATATGTGTGAATAAAGGGCAGAAAAAGATTTACTATAAAGAATTGGTTTAGGCAATTACAGTGTCTGCTAAGTTCCCAGACCCACAGGTTGAATCAGCAGGTGAAAAACCAAGGAGAGTTGATGGTATAGTTCATCTGAAGGCCAGGAGGCTCGGTACCCATTTCAAATCCAGAAGCAGGAAAAAAGTTGATGTCCCAGTTTAAGGCCACCAGTAGGGAAAATCCTCTCTTACTCAGGGAAGAGTCAACTCTCTGTTCTATTCAGGCTTTCATAGATAAAGCCCACCCAGATGAGGAAAAGCAATCTTATTTGCTCAGTCTACTGATTTAAATGTTAGTCTTCTCCCCAAATACCCTCACCCTCATCCAGAACATTTGATCAAATATTTGGTGCTGTGTGTCCCAATAAAGTTGACACAAAAAATAAAATCATGGGGGACAGAGTGGCATGCAAAAACCTTGTAACCCACCAATAGTCCACTCTTTATCCACTTTAGATCAGGTTTTTAAGAAAACTCAACTCTAACTTTGTCTACAAAACCTATTTTCTTATCTGCTTTTTGATAAAATATAATTCTGAAGTTCTTGGCAATTAAATTAAAAAATTATCACTTCTAATAAATAAGGTATACAAGTATATAGAATTCATAATTCTTCCTTTTGGAATATCATATTGAACCCTGGTGCAGCATTTTTATTTTTAAAATGCCCTATGTTGCTTAAAATAATCTATTGTGGCTGGCTTGAATACGTCTTTCACTGAAAGAAGGGCAAGGGAGAAGAGAAAGAAGAAAAGAAAAAAGAAGCCAACAAATAAATGGGTCGCACCTCATCCAAGGCTAGTCCTGCCTCAAGGGTAGTACATTTGAAACATTCTATGCCTCTGTTTTTGGGGCCTTACAGAAACTCATTTATGCTCATTAGCCTTCATCAGTAGGTCCTGCCAACAGCCAGCATTTTTTCATTACACTCATTTTTCAGCAAAACCTCATTAGCTGAAGAAACCAAGCAGATGCTTTATACATCTCAATTCCAACTGGAGACACTGCACCCGCAGTATTTTTCCTGTAGGAGCCAAGTAACAGGATACAGCAGTTTGAACAGAGGCACATCCTGACTAGAACACATTGGCATCTTGTTCTGACATTTCCAACCAAGCCAAAGCAGCAACATGGAGAAAATTAATAGGGAAGCAGAGAAAAGGTAAGTAGAAATACCAGAGGAATAACAACATCAAGCATGGTTAAAGAGCTAAACTCAGCTCAAGAGGAGAGCTGGCCAGGGAAGAAATGGCCCTGTAGGATCCTGTATTTATACACCTCATTAATGATAATATAAGCTTTCTACTTAAAAGGAAAACAAATGAATTTTAAAAAAGTATTCCCAGATCTCAGACACATAAGTTTAAGTGCTGGAATGAATAAATCAGGCAATGTCTTTTGACAGCAGGCCTTTCAATGACTGCAATTATCTTGGAAGAGAATACTGATCATCACTTTGTCACAATGAATTGATTTGTAAAACTGTTTTCCCTCCTTTCTAAGCACTTGCTGTAACTGGGTGTTTCTATATTTTTATCTTAAAGAAATGACAGTGCCAAAGATCTTGCTACTTCTTGGAAACAATGTTAAAATGCTGCATGCACCCAGCTGGAGAAAGCCTGACTCATGGTGTCCACACAGCTTTAATCACAACCAGAAGGAGGAACAAATTATGGGAAACTTATAGCAACACATCAGGAATGACTGATAAAATGAGATGAGACAGGGGAGGCAGAGGGAAAAGAGGAAAGCAGAGTTTCCAAAACTCTGGTCATTTCCCTCTCAGAGTTTTTGTCATTTCAAAGGGCTTCATTTCCTGGATTACCACCAATGAAAGGCCTCTAAAAGGCGGATGAAAGGAAACCATCTTTTTAGAATCATGGGGGCGGGGGAGGGGGGTCGTAGAGGAATCAAGCAGAGCAAGCCAACTTGCTTTGGTTCTTCCCTTTTAGGTGCTTGTACTAATAGATCAGTACCCTGATGTCTGAGCTGAAAAGATCAGAGATGGAAGGGGCCGTTTTTATCACCTGGAACTTGGGGAAAAGGGTAATAAAAAAGGCATGAGAGTGTCTAAGGGAGAGACTGGGTGGCAAGATTCCACTTAAGCCAGAGCAGCATAACTTTGTTGTATTTGTTATTGCTGCTCTGGTTTTTTAATTTTAATTCCAAGATAGTTAACATAGAGCAGCACAAGTCTGAACTATTGTATATGCTGAAATTCTGCCTAAGATTTTGTGTGGAAAAATAGGTTTCCTTGATAAAAAAATCAGTAATCTACTTGATGGGTAAGAAGACTGAGGCCCAGCCAGAGGAAATGGTCCAAATCCAGGCCTTGGGACTGATTTGGTCCAGAGTTCTCTCTAATATGTCAGACTGGTTCATCTTACTGGTTATATAGTCAACATGACAGTATACTAGAGAAATGTGAAGCACGTGACTCTACTTATAAGTGGAAATGGACAGGCCCCATATGCAGTCATTCCAATGTGACACCTAAGAAGGGTGGTCTTAAAGGAAGAAGAGTACAAAAACCTGTGCTACTTTCTCTTTCAGTATTTTATGCACATCCCAAGGACAAAAAGCTTGGACTAGTAAGACAGTGCAAGGGAAAAACTGTGGCAAGATTTATGGCTGCTGGCTTAGAAATCAAACAGCTACAGAGGTATCCAGGAAGCTCTAGAATCCAGCAAGCCTTTAACCATATACAGCTATCTTCACTGGTTGAGGCCAAACGGTTTCTAGTGTGGATTCTCAGAAAGGACCTGACTGCGGAGGAGACACCAGACCATCACTCTTAGCAGAGTAAACCTAAATGTCTTTCATACCCTTGAGAGCACAATTCAACAATGTTGTGTACTAGAAATGCTCCCACCTTAGAGGGTTTGCTCATTCATTCATTAGTGATGATAGTTACTAGGAATGACAGAAAGATAGATGAAACATTACCCCCATTCTTCATGAACTCCCCATTTAACAGAGAAGACAAACTATTCTTGTAGTTCAGTAGGATACTAAATACAATGCTCTTAATGGTTACTCTGAAGACAAAGGAGGAAGCATCTAATTTAGATTCAGAAAATTAAGGAGAACTTTATAGAAAAGGTATCTTAGCTGTTGGTTCTTAAAGGATAAAAACTTGCCATTCGTGAATTTATTTAGTAAATATTTCTCTTCAGTTATGTGTCAGACAAATAAGACAAAATCCTCTCCTGAAACTTGTATTTCAGTCTGCGAGAGATAGACAATTAATAAATAAAACGTACAGGTAACTACATAATGAAAAACAATAATAAACTGGATAAATGTAAAGGGTAATATAACAGAGTGACTGAAGATATAGGAGCTAATTTAGATTGATGGCCAGAAAATAATTCTTTTTGGGGTGTCATTAAATTTGAGACTGAATTCAAAAACAAATGAGCACTTCAGGCAGAAGGAATACTATGTGCAAAGGCCCTGAGATTGAAACCTTTGAAGGATTTGAGGAACTGAGAGGAGAGTGTCTTGAACATAAAAGGCAAGCAAAAGAATGATAAGAGATGGGGGTGGAATTAAGGCCTAGCAGTGCTTACTAAGGCAATGAGGCATTTGGTTTTCAACCAAGTGAAATGAAAAGCTACTAAAAGGGTTTCAGGGGTGCCTGGGTGGCTCAGTGGGTTAAAGCCTCTGCCTTCCGCTCAGGTCATGATCCCAGGGTCCTGGGATGGAGCCCCGCATCGGGCTCTCTGCTCAGCGGGGAGCCTGCTTCCCCTCTCTCTGTGCCTGCCTCTCTGCCTACTTGTGATCTCTCTCTGTCAAATTAAAAAAAAAAAAAGGGTTTCAAACATGAAAAAGACAATGTAATTTACATTTCATAGAATAATAGTAACAAATACATATATTGAGCATACTATATAGGCCAGGCCCCACCCAAGAATTATATTATGATGGCTACTATATAGACATGGGTTGCAGAAGGCGGAGCGGACACAAGGTGATGTGGGTTATAGCAGTGGGAATGAAGGAGCAAGTGGAAAGATTTCAAGAATATTTAGGAAAGAGAATTGGCAGGACTGGATTTGGAAGGGGAAAAGTAGTGACACAAGAAGAGAGAAAAGAAAGATTACTTTTATACTTTAACAGAGTTTAAAAGGAAGAGGGAATGTTCAATGGTATTGAATATATTGGAGGCCAAACAGACTTGAATCTGAAAAGAGATCACCGGATATATCAATTAGAAAATCATTAGAGGGCCCCTGGGTGGCTCAGTGGGTTAAAGCCTCTGCTTTCAGCTCAGGTCATGATCCCAGGGTCCTGGGACTGAGCCCCACATCGGGTTCTCTGCTCAGCAGGGAGCCTGCTTCCCCTCCTCCCCCCCCACCCCGCCCCGCCTGCCCCTCTGCCTACTTGTGATCTCTGTCTGTCAAATAAATAAATAAAATCTTAAAAAAAAAAAAAGAAAATCATCAGAAACCTTTTGCAAGTGGTTTTGGTGGAGTGATGACAGAAGCAGCTAAACTGTGTACAGTAAGCAGTGACTGGAAGTTGAGGAAATGGGAGATAGTGGCAAGTACTTTTCTACAATGTCTGAAAGAGAAGGAGACAATGGAAGTTAAGATAAGTCCTTAAGAGAGACACAGTCAAGGAAATAGTTTTTTCAGTTTTTTGGTCAGGAGACAAACATGTTTATAGATTCAAGAGAAAAAATAAGTAGAGAAGGACGCCTGGGTGGCTCAGTTGGTTAAGCGGCTGCCTCTGGCTCAGGTCATGATCCCAGCCCTGGGATCGAGTCCCACATGGGGCTCCTTGCTCAGCGGGGAGCCTGCTTCTCCCTCTGCCTCTGCCTGCCACTCTGTCTGCCTGTGCTCGCTCATTCTCTCTCTCTCTCTCTGACAAAAACATAAATAAATAAAATCTTTAAAAAAAAAAAGAAAAAATAAGTAGAGAGAAAAAGGCTGAAATATAGAAGAAAGAATGGATATCAATATAGAACATGCAAAAGGTTGAGGGGAAAAGTTGAGCAGGTTACTGCCTACCATTGGGGCTTTCCTTAGACTTCTGGGATTCAGAAGAAAAGACAAGGATGAGGCAAGGATGTCAGTATGTACTAGAATCTATTAAATTTAGCTTTAATCTTTATGTTTCTGGACCCTTCTGAGAACTTAAAACTCTATCTTCCAGTTTTAACAATTTTGCCCTTGTATAACATGAAGGGCTCACGCTCTGCTACAGAGGATTATTCACTGTTCATTACCACACTGACCATATATTCTTGGGCTGATTTTATTAGTTTCTTCAGTCTGTAAATAATATTATTAGAAGAGTCATAATCAATGTCCATTTATCTGACCATGACACAGTGTCCCTTAAAATTCATCTTCATCACCCAGGGGCTCCTGGGTGGCTCAGTTGGCTAAGCATCTGCCTTTGGCTCAGGTCATGATCCTGGAGTTCCAGGATCAAGTCCTGCTTCAGGCTCCCTGATCAGTGGGGAGTCTGCTTCTCCCTCTGCCCCTCCCCCTCTTATGTTCTGTGTTCTCTCTCTCTCTCTCTCTTTCTCTCATTCTCTATTTCTCAAATAAATAAAATTCTTATTAAAAATAAATAAATAAATAATATGAAAATTATATGCATTAATGGAATATGGTCTTCTCCTAGCTTCTGAAAGGAATTTTTGAAAGATATATTTCTTAGGCCTTATAGTCTGACATTTCTAATTCAATATTATTCTTAAGAAGTATGGTATACAACAGGATAATGCAATCTGAAAAAGGTAATGGACAATAAAGTTGTAACTATTCCAAATCAAAGTTCAATAAATGGCTAATTTTCAAAATGGAACTATATTCCAAATTTAAAAAAAGAAACTGTCTAAATTAAAACACTGGTTTGCATGTGTATAGGGACAGGCTTAATCAGAGACATACACAGAGATAAAAGGAATTTAACACATCAAATATTCAAATTAAGTTTTTCTAAGCCGAATATAATTTTAAAAATACATTTAAATGGCTCCTTAATGAGGCCAATGCTTCCTTTACATCCTTCCCAATTCTTCACAAATTCAAATTGGGCAAAGTAGCCCAATCATAATGTTTAATCAATAGAAATTATAGAAGTTTATACAAGAGGTATTTTACATATGATGATCAACAAGGTCAAACTATTTGACTACTCAAAAGCAGAAATAAATGAAAAATGTTCCAACTTAAGAGAAAGCAAAGTCATGGCAGAAACTACATAGTGGTTTCACATACCTACTGGTAGGTAATTGGTTGACGAATATTTATTTCTTGGCCTAGTTGTTGGTTTGGGAGAGATGCAATAATGTAAGTCATGCTGCTTCCAACTAATCTAAGTCATAATTAAGGAATGATGAGAATATAAAAAATGGCATTAGTAATAAAAGCCCTATTAACAATAATTCTTTGCTTGACCAAACTTTAGTCAGGCACCTGAAACTTCTCTTAGGCTCAGCTGTATGCTTTGTAAAATTCAGTTTTAGCAAGAACGCTGCTAATGATATCTGATTATACTTGATTTCTCATCAGGCTCCTCATCTTACACCATCTCTCAGCTGATGATACCTGATAACAATGGCCTATCTTCAACAAAGAACCCTGTTAGATTATGCTGAGTGAAATAAGTCAAGCAGAGAGAGTCAATTATCATATGGTTTCACTTATTTGTGGAGCATAACAAATAACACGGAGGACATGGGGAGATGGAGAGGAGAAGGGAGTTGAGGGAAATTGGGGGGGAGATGAACCATGAGAGACTATGGACTCTGAAAAACAACCTGAGGGTTTTGAAGGGGCGGGGG
>PISX010034664.1:0-13758 GCA_004024625.1 Mellivora capensis
ACTAATTCGAGGCACCTGGGTGGCTCAGTGGGTTAAAGCCTCTGCCTTCGGCTCAAGTCATGATCCCAGGGTTCTGGGATCAAGCCCCGCATCCAGCTCTCTGCCTGCCTCTCTGCCTCCTTGTGATCTCTGTCTGTCAAATAAATAAACAAAATCTTAAAAAAATAAATAAAAGAGCACAAATTTGATTCATAAGTGCTCCACCCTTGTGACCCAAATCACCTCCCAAAGATACCACCTCCAAATACCATCACATTGGGGATTGGATTTTAAAATATAAATGGGGGGGAACATAAACATTTGGTCTATAGCAGATACAAACCTTTAGGATGGCTACTATAAAACCAACAAACAAGAAAATAACAAGTGTTGGCAAGGATATGGAGAAACTGGAACCCTTGTACATTACTGGTATGGATGTGAAATGGCGCAGCTGCTATGGGACAGGATGGCTGTTTATTGTAGTGTAACATATACAGAACATAAAATTTAACATATTCTAACCACTGGTAAGTGTACAGTTCTCTGGCAATATTCATACTGCTATGCAGCCATCGCCACCATCCATTTCCAGAACTTTTCCATCTTCTCCAACTGAACCTCTCTACCCATTAAACACTAACTCTCCACTCTCCATTGCTTCCCGGCTCCTAGAAGCTCCTATGCTACTTTCTGTCTCTAGGAGTTTGACTGTTCTAGAGAGCTTATATAAATGGAATGATACAGTATTTGTCATTTCATGACTGGCTTATTTCATGTAGCATAGTGTCTTCAAAGTTCATCCCTGTTATAGTATGTGTTAGAATTTCCTTCCTTTTGAAGGCTGAATAAGATTCCATTGTATGGATAGACCACATTTTGTTTATCCATTTGTCCCCTGCTTCTCCCTTTGGCCAGTTGTGAATAATGCTGCTGTGAACGTGGGGGTGCAAATATCTGTTGAAGTCCCCGCTTTCGTTTCTGTGGGTATACCTCCAGAAGGAGACTTGCCAGATTGCATGATAATTCTATTTTTAAATTTTTTGAGGAAATGGGTAGAGAGGTTCAGTTGGGGAAGATGAAAAAGTTCCGGCAATGGATGGTGTAATGGCTTCACAACAATGAATGTTCCTAATGCCAGGGAACTGCACACCCCACAATGGTTAGAATGGTAAATTTTATGTTATGTGTATGTTACCACAATAAAAAATCCTGGCCTACATGGTCTCCTGTCACCTTTGCCTCGGACCCTAAGGAGGAGATATCATCTCATCTATGCTATTCTTGCCAAAACTCATAATCTGAAGCCAATCATGGGGAAATGTCAAAAAACCCAAATGTGGGCCATTCAACAGGTGTCTCGTTCCATATAGTAGCCACTTTGCACCATAGCCATTTCCCACAAATTAAATACCATGTAAAACTCAGTTACTCAGCCCCATGAGCCACATTCTAAATGCTATTTTTAGATGGCTAATGGCTGCCAGAGCGTACAGCACAGATATTGTGTGTTTCTATCATTGCAGAAAATTCTACCGGAGAGTTTTTTAAAAAGGTCTACCAGACAGCACTGACCTACAGAATAACTCTTCAAAAATGTCAAGGAAAGACTGAGGAACTGTTCCTGATTAAACAAGAATAAAGAGATAGAACAACTGAAAGCAATAATGGGAAATCCTGAATTGGACCCTGAAAGAGAAAAAAGGACATTGGTGGGACAAATGTGGAATGCTTACTAAGACTTTGGATTAGTTAATAATACTCCATCTGTGTTAATTTTCTGGTATTTATCCTTGTACTGTGGTTATGTAAGATGTAAACATTTTATTATTTTGCAACTGTTTTGTAAGTCTGAAATTATTTCAAAATGAAAAATTTTAAAGTAAAATAAAATGTAAAGCCATCCCTATCTTGCTATTTATATTATTGTGCCTTTTACAGTTGACTGCGTTCCACCCTATTTCATGAGCAGATTTCATTTTGGGGGCTTTTGAAGTTTTTATTCAAATTCCAGTTAGTTAACATACAGTGTAATATTAGTTTCGGGTGTACAATATAGTGGCTCAACACTTCCATATGTCACCCAGGGCTCAATCATGACAAGTGCTCTCCCCAATCCCCATCACATGTTTCACCCCCCCCAACCCACCTCCCCTCTGGTGACCATCACTTTGTTCCCTATAGTTAAGAGTCTGTTTCTAGATTTATCTCTATCTCTCCATGAGTAGAGTTTATTGATCGCTGTCTGATTATTAGTGGAAGGGCAAGAGAGTGATCTATATCCCAGGCACCCACCCCTGCCCCTCCAGTGAGGACCTGTGGAATCCGCCTCCATGATAACCAAGCATAACCAAGCAGGTGGCCCAAGTCCCCAAGCGGGTGCTACTAGGAGGGCCGTAGCTCAGATGTGTTGACTCAGCAGCCACCAGCTCACGTTTCCCCCCAGAGAGCAGAGTCAGGCCCAAAGAATAGTGACAGACGGCCCCAAGAAGGGAAATGTTCTCATGTCTGAGGCCCTTCAGGGAGCTCTCTAAGACCGAAAAACAAAATATAAACCCCTCTTTACAACCTTGTTTCAGATAAGTTTTTAAACTGTTATTATTTAAACTATTTTATCTTTCACACTGCCAATTTCATTTCAAAAAAATTGATATTTTTCAGTAAGGCTGGGGAAAAATTTTATGCTTATATAGTTACTATGGGGGAAAACTAGAAATGCTTGATGAAGAAAATGAAAATCTGCACTCCTAAGGCTACCACTCAGGAGAAACTGCCAGTGAAATTCCAGTGTTGTCTTTTCTTTTTCTTTTTTCTTTTTTTATAAAGATTAACTTATTTATCAGAGAGAGAGAGAGATGAGAGGCTGGGGGTGGGGGTGGGGAGGGAAGGGCAGAGGAGGAGAAGAATCCCAAGCAGACTCTCCACTGAGCACAGAGCACACAGGGGGCTGGACCCCATGACCCTGAGATCACCACCAGAGCAGAAATCAAGAGTCGGATGCTTAAGTGACTGAGGCACCCAGGTGCCCCACGCCAGTGGCTTTTCACCTAGGATAACCTTTCCTGCAATAACCTTCAGAGGATTGCAGGATAACCTTCAGAGGCCTCTGAGTCCTCTGGCTTCCGGGAGTCACCCTTGGACTCTCTGGACATAACAGGGTCTGGTATAAGCTCACCTTACCCTTGAGTGGTCTCAGGAGAAGAGGGCTTGGCCCATGTCAGCTTGTGGGTCAGTCTCTGCTGCAGATGGCTCTTCTGGGGCTCAGTCCCGGTGGTCAGTCTACATGGCTTCATCAGCTTCAGGGCATCGTTTACTTGTCACCTGCCACTCAGGCACTGCTCTCTTGCACTTTCTTCCCGAGAACCACTGACGTAAGTTGCTTGGCAACAGACATTTACCTAAAATTTGTGGGAAAACAAGCAAATGCATGTGTGGGCAGGATGTGGCTTGCAAGCTACCAGAGTTCACAGACATCCCGAGTACAACAACCTTCCCCTGATCACATTCCTCCACGGCCCCAGCTTCCTACTGCAGCCATCCTTGCTTTCAGCCCCTCTTGCTGTCTCTCATCCTAAGGCCCCTCCCCTAGGATCTGGAACCGGTGCAGAAAACAGAAACCACTGCGGTTCTTTTGTGCACGAAAGGGCTTTGTTTCTTGAAGCATAATTCTGTGAAATGTATCAATCTTAAGAGTGCCACTTAATTTTTACTGAAGTGACCACCTGTGCAACCAGCACTTGGATCAAAATCAAGACTCTTTCTGTCTCTCAGAAAGTTCCCTTGTATCCGTTTATCAATCTCAACCCCAATTCATTATTCTGATTCCAACACCATAGTTTAGTTTTTGCCTGTTCCTGAATTTAATATAAACAAAATCAAATAATATATGCTCTTTGGTGTCTGGCATCTTTCACCCAGCAATTTTGTTTTTTAAGTAATGTCTACTCAGAGGGTACTCTGAGGGTAGGGTACTCGAACTCAGAGTTGCATTCCCCACCGACTGAGCCAGCCAGGCGCCCCTACTCAACATGTTTTTGACATTCCTCTATGTTGTTGCATCTATCAGGAATTTGTTCTTCCATTGCTGAGTAGTATTCTATCATACAAGTATGTCACAATTTATTTATTAATTCTATTTTCTTTTTTTTAAGATTTTATTTATTTAACAGAGAGAGAGATCACAAGTAGGCAGAGGCAGGCAGAGAGAGAGGGGGAAGCAGGGAGCCTGATGCGGGGCTCCATCTCAGGACCCTGAGATCATGACCTGAGCCAAAGACAGACGCTTAATGATCTGAGCCACCCAGGCGCTCCTATTAATTCTATTATCTATGTAATACTTGGGCTTCTCTGGGTTTGGACTACTAGCAATAGGGCTGCTATGAGCATGCACATATAAATCTTTTTGTGGAGCTAAGCCCTCATTTAAAAATTGCTGGACAATAGCGTATGTTTAGCTTTAACAGAAGCTTCCAGGGGTACCTGGCTGGTTTAGTTGGAAGAGCATGTGACTCTTAATCTCAAGGTCATGAGTTCAAGCACCACACTGGGCATGCAGCCTACTTAAAAAGGAAGAAAAAAAAAAAGCTTCCAAGCTATTCCCTAAAAAGGAATTTTACACTCCCACCAGCAGTGTACTGATAGTTTCAGGGGATTCAATTCAGTCCTCTACTTCACCAACACTTAATGTGGTCAGTTTCTTTTTTTTTTTCCCCAGAGGAAGAAATTCAATACAGAAAATTAGTTCGTTTCCAAATTGAGGGGTGGGGGGGGATGCTGCAGGCAACGGAGGCCACCAAGGGAGTAACTGAGCTCAAGAGCACATCCCCATAACCAGAGTCAGAAGGGAGAAGGCTGCTGCTGCCACCCCCAGCTCCACAGGGCTCTGTCTCAACATCCAGTCAAGGCAGGAATGCCAAGTCTGGCTGCTGAGATTTCTCTAGATTCTCACATATTTGTGTCCTTGCTGTCAACAGAGATGGTAGCAGGAAGATGGCTCCACCCCCCAAATCTCTGGTGGGGCATCTACTTGTCAGACCTCATTTTTTTTTTAAGATTTTATTTATTTTTTTTTTAAAGATTTTATTTATTTATTTATTTGAGAGAGAGGCAGTGAGCGAGGAGAAGGTCAGAGGGAGAAGCAGACTCCCCATGGAGCTGGGAGCCCGATGCGGGACTCGATCCCGGGACTCTGGGATCATGACCTGAGCCGAAGGCAGTCGTCCAACCAACTGAGCCACCCAGGCGTCCCAAGATTTTATTTATTTGACAGAGACAGCAAGAGGGGGAACACAAGCAGGGGAGTGGGAGAGGGAGAAGCAGGCTTCCAACCAAGCAGGGAGCCCGATGCGGTGCTCAATCCCAGGACCTGGGGATCATGACCTGAGCCAAAGGCAGATGCTTAATGACTGAGCCACCCAGGCGCCCCGTCAGACCTCATTTTAAATATGTATTTGTAGTTCTGTGCACATTTACATATTTGTATATATTTAAAGATTTATTTATTTGAGAGAGAGCACATGAGGAAGAGGAGGGGCAAAGGGGGGAGAATCCCAAGCAGATTCCCCACTGAGCACAGAGCCCAATGGGGACTTGGTCCCATGACCTGTGGGATCATGACCTGAGCCCAACCGATAGAGCCACCCAGGTACCCCTCATTTTAAATTCTTAATTCTAGCTGCAAAGGAGTCTGGTAAGTATATTTTTCTATTTTCCAGCCTCTGCAGAATATAGGAAAGCACCCTATAAAGAGGTAGGGAGGGAGCCTGGCCTTTTCAGTTGACTTTTGCTGAGTAAAAAAGCTATCCCAAAATGTAACTGACTAAAATAGCAACCATTTATTTAGCTCACAATTCTGCAGGTTGGTGATTTGGTACTGAGCTCAGCTAGCCAGTTCTCAACTTAGTTGGGCTCACTCATGCCAGTTACCAAATCTGTTGGGAATTGACTGGCTGACGATGGGCTCAGCTGGGATGGATCACCTCTGTTCCATGTGGTCTCTCACTCTCCAGCAGGCTAACCTAGGCTTGTTTTCATGATGGCTGGGCAGCTTTCCAAGAGAGAGCTCAAAATGCTCTTTAGGCCTTGGCTCCAATATAGCACATCACTTCTGCCACATTCTGCTGGCCAAAGCTAGTCACTAAGGCTGGCCCAGATTTGAGGGCAGTGGAAATAGATTTCCACCTCTTCCAGAAGGTAATGTAAAGCCACAGTGCAAGGGTGTGAATAAAGGGTGGAATGAGAAGTCAGGGCAACCGAGTCCATGGCACCCACCATACCCCCCACTCCTGGAACCAGCCAGCAAATCCCAAGTACTCTCTTTCTTTTCAACAAGCAACAAGATTCCCTATATCTTACCTTTTCTGTTCCTTTATTTTGTCCTGTTTCCTGGATTCCTTCATTTTCCAGATCTTCAAATTAATGTTTAATGTAAGCAATACCTTCACTTTCTGAGAACTCATTCTTATTCTCTGTTGTTCCATAAGGCAAACCTCAGGGATGTGAGATCTTCCTGAATCTAATTACTAAGAATAGTAGGGAGAGAGCTTAAAAAAATTTTTTTTCCTACTGTTCCAACTGCATGGTTTTCTTCTAAAGCCATTTTTTTTTCTGTTTTCTTGATTTATTTTTTGCATTGGCAGTCTTTCCCCTAACGTCTGGTGAACATTTTTTTGCATTAAGAATGAGGCAATAGGGGGCACCTGGGTGGCTCAGTCATTGAGCATCTGCCTTCGGCTCGGGTCAAGATCCCAGGGTGCCAGGACGGAGCCCCACATTGGGCTCCCTGCTCAGCGGGGAGCCTGCTTCTCCCTCTCCCACTTCCCCTGCTTGTGTTCCCTCTCTTGCTGTGTCTCTCTGTCAAATAAATAAAATTAAAAAAAAAATGAGGCAATTAGGGGTGCCTGGGTGGCTCAGTCGTTAGACATCTGCCTTCAGCTCAGGTCATGATCCCAGGGTCCTGGGATTGAGCCCCGCATCGAGCCCTGCATCAGGCTCCCTTATTGGCAGGAAGCCTGCTTCTCCCTCTCCCGCTTCCCCTGCTTGTGTTCCCTCTCTCATGGTGTCTCTATCAAATAAATAAATGAAAACCTTAAAAAAAAAAGAATGAGGCAATAAAAAGCACTGGGGAAGTTCTGTGCACATCCACTGGTTGGCTTCTTTCTGGGGCAGGCAGATGGGGACTGACCTGTACAAGAGCCTCTGTAGGCCAGAACACAAGGCTCTCATGTATGGGGCTATTCTGTTTCTTAAGGACATGGATACTTAACAATGACTCCTTGGATTGTCTGGTCAAGTCTGGAGGCCAGAGTAGTATTTTTAAAGGCATTTAAAAATACATAGGATTACCCTCAAATCCCAGTTATACTGAAATAACCATTGAGCTTTTTTTATTTTTTTATTTTTTATGTATTTGACAGACAGAGATCACAAATAGGCAGAGAGGCAGACAGAGAAGGGGGGGAATCAGGCTCTCCGCTCAGCAGAGAGCCCGATGTGGGGCTCGATCCCAGGACCCTGGGACCATGACCTGAGCCGAAGGCAGAGGCTTCAACCCACTGAGCCACCCAGGTGCCCTAGCCATTGAGCTTTTAAACAACATTTCCTCTCTCTCCATGAGCACCCAGGACTCTTTCTGTTGGTGGGATTCTCTATCTCCTGACTGCCACACATATTTAAAGTGTACAATTTGATGAGATTTGACATACGTGTATACTTGTCAAACTATCATCACAAATCAAGATAATGAACATATCTATCATCCTCCAATTCCAAAATTGCCTTTTGTAATTTTTTTTCCTTTTTAAATATTGGCCACAAGTGACAATGGTATTAGCAGAATCTGAGACTTGATCACTAAAAGAAATGATGGATTTTTTTTTAAAGATTTTTTAAATCTATTTGACAGAGAGAGAGAGAGAGAGAGATCACAAGCAGGCAGAGAGGCAGGTAGAGACAGAGAGAGGGGGAAGCAGGCTCCCCACTGAGCAGAGAACCTAATGCAGGGCTCGATCCCAGGACTCTGGGATCATGACCCAAGCTGAAGGCAGAGGCCCTAAACCACTGAGCCACCCAGGCACCCCAAGAAATGATGGATATTTTCATATAACAAAGAGATACCTTAGATCATCATTTATGCACAATGCTACTTAAATATCTTATTGAAACAAAAACCTGTCAAAGGGCTTCAATGTCCTTTTACTTTTGATCAAGTATCCACCCCAAGCAATGCCCAGAGAGTAAATGCTGTGCTGTCAACTCTAACTGAAGGCAGAGTCTTTGCTGGGCCAAAGATTTCTGGGCCCTCAGGCTGCCGTGGCCTGCATAATCGGGGTGGACATAGGTGTTACTCTACCCACTGATAGGCTTCATAAACCAGGCGATTATTTCAGGGAGCGGAGGAGTTCTACCACTCTTTTACTCACCTTTACCCAGGGCAGAAATCATAGGCCTATGCTAACACCCAATCATAATGCTAACCCCTTTCAGAACACTGAAGGGAAAAATCATTCCTTCCCTTTAACAGCAGTGTAGAAAGCAAGCCAGCCTAAGTTCTGAAACAGGGAGGCTGTGGCAGGAAACTTGCAAATGCTACACCACTGTTTCCTTTGCTCTAACAAACAGCTTATCATCTGGGAAAGGGACGTGTGGTCCTGGGCGTCCCATCCTTGAGAGATAACAGAGGCAGTGTGTTATTTCTATCTGCTTCCCAGGAGAAAGAAGTTGTTACATGATGATGTTGCAGAGTCCCTGGCCCCAACGGTCTCCTATAAACCACCTACTCATGCATGCATTCATCCATTCATTTGTTTAATATATTTTGGGTGCCTGCTATGTGCCAGGTGCTATGTTTAATTTTAGAAAACAAGAGACACAATGTGAATCCTCCTGGAGGTCACAGCCTGATGGGAAAAAGAAGCATTAAACTAAATAGCACACAAATGAACATATGTAATGGGGGGGTGTGGAGAAAATGGATTTTAAAAAGTTAGAATAGCTCTATCTGCTTCTTAAGGGGTATATATAATTCATGTCTGGAAGGACAGATCTTTCTATGGTCCCCTTCAGCCTACAAACATTAGTGGGGAAGGGATTCTTGCTTGAGAATTTAATCATGTCCTGTAAGAGTTTGTGAGTTCAAAGCAGAACTGAAAATGTGCTTTCAGTTGCTGCCGATGGAGACTCAGAACAGTCTTTTTCTTTCTCTTTTTCAGGTGGGCACAGGTAGGTCACCAACAGGCAGACCTGGAGCCAAGCTGGGTGGGGCATGAGGCCCTACGCTGCTCCGTATGAATGGGACAGGGGGAATGAACACAAATGAAACAAGACTGCTGAGTACAGCACAGAAGCAGCACGAGGAGGTACTCCTGGACTAATGGACGCACAGTTTCAGCTTCCCACGATGAAAACATGCTGGAAACATAAAATGTTGTGACCGCATTTAATGCCACTAAATTGTATGCTTAAAAATGGCTAAAATTGTCAATTTTATGTTATATATATTTTACAATAAAAAGAAGAGAAACAATTGTTAAATTAAAAAAAAAAAAAAAAAAGAAGGGAACAGCCTGAAAGTTAATGGGACGCTGAGGCTCCAAGAGGAGCTAGTAGTAAGAACACCCTTCGGAGGGAACGGTCTAGAGATTCAGAGAACAGGAATGT
The DNA here is from genome assembly GCA_004024625.1 of Mellivora capensis. Taxonomy (NCBI): domain Eukaryota; kingdom Metazoa; phylum Chordata; class Mammalia; order Carnivora; family Mustelidae; genus Mellivora; species Mellivora capensis. Next base: position 9,637 of record PISX010034664.1, read on the forward strand.
CTAATAATCAATCTTAAGTTTTTTGCTCTTTGTTCTTTTTTTTTTTAAGATTTTATTTATTTATTCGACAGAGAGAGAGAGCACAAGTAGGCAGAGAGGCAGGCAGACAGAGGGGGAGAAGCAGACTCCCCGCTGAGAAGAGAGCCCAATGCAGCACGAGCCTGAGATCATGACCCGAGCTGAAGGCAGAGGCTTAACCCAGGCACCCCATGCTCTTTGTTCTTTAAGATAACTCCCCTCTATCCCCCTAAACTTTAGTAAAAGTTTGCTACACCCAAATGCCTGATTCGAGGTGGCATCAAGGGAAAGAACGTGTATTCTGAGTCTGGGCGGACACAGCACCACAGAGAAAAGAGAGGAGCCGAATGTTTTGAGACCCAAGTGAGTGGACACCACCAAAGAAGCAGAGAACACTCAGAGACATAAATGATGTGCGGGGGCAGTGCTGAGCTTCCTGCTGCAGATGGGATGATGGCTCACGTAACTGCCATTGCAACACTTAGGGATGCACCAACTCCACAGGGTGGAAGACCCGGAACCATCCAGAAGGTAGCAGTCTGAGTCACACAGGTGGGCCTCATGAACTTCATGGTCTGCCAAGGTGAAATGGGTCCTGCAGGGGCTCTGCCTGTACTTCCAACCTCCTGGAAAATAAGATATCCATCTTCAGGAAGTAATTTTTCTTGGAGCACCTGGGTGGCTCAGCTGGAAGCCTGCTTCTGCCCCCCGGCTGTTCTCTCTCTCTCTCTCTCTAATAAATAAATAATCTTAAAGATAAAAATAAATAAAAAATAAAAAGTAGGGGCGCCTGGGTGGCTCAGTGGGTTAAAGCCTCTGCTTTCGGCTCAGGTCGTGATCTCAGGGTCCTGGGATTGAGCCCTACATCGGGCTCTCTGCTCACCAGGGAGCCTGCTTCCCCCTCTGTCTCTCTGCCTGCCTCTCTGCCTACTTGTGATCTCTGGCTGACAAATAAATAAATAAAATCTTAAAAAAAGAATAAGTAAAAATTTTAAAAAGATGCAAAAGTCTTTTTAAAAAAGGAAGTTATTTTTCTTTTCTGATGCTTTCTGGGATCTGCCATGTTAAAAGGAGTAAGAGGTAGAGGGATGGGTGAAATAGATAAGGGAATTAAGAGGCACTTCCAGTTATAAAATACATCTAAGTCAACGAAGATGAAAAGTACAGCATGGGGAATACAGTCAATAACATTGTTAACAACATGTATGGTGACAGATGGTGACTACACTTGTGGGGAGCAATGCATAATGTACAGAATGGCTGAATCATTCTGCTGTACACCTGGAATTAATATAACATTTTATCTCAATTTTACTTCCATAATTTCTTCTTAATTTTTTTTCTCTTTTTAAAAAAATTTTTTTTAATTTTTTTATTTTTTATAAACATATAAAATATTTTTATCCCCAGGGGTACATGTCTGTGAATCGCCAGGTTTACACACTTCACAGCACTAACCATAGCACATACCCTCCCCAATGTCCATGACCCCACCCCCCTTTCCCGACCCCCCTCGCCCCAGCAACCCTCAGTTTGTTTTGTGAGATTAAGAGTCACTTATGGTTTGTCTCCTTCCCAATCCCATCTTGTTTCTTTTCTTCTTTTCCTACCCCCCCAACCCCCCATGTTGCATCTCCACTTCCTCATATCAGGGAGATCATATGATAGTTGTCTTTCTCTGATTGACTTATTTCACTAAGCATGATACCCTCTAGTTCTATCCACGTCATTGCAAATGGCAAGATTTCATTTCTTTTGATGGCTGCATAGTATTCCATCGTGTATATATACCACATCTTCTTTATCCATTCATCTGTTGATGGACATCTAGGTTCTTTCCATAGTTTGGCTATTGTAGACATTGCTGCTATAAACATTCGGGTGCACGTGTCCCTTCGGATCCCTACGTTTGTATCTTTAGGGTAAATACCCAGTAGTGCAATTGCTGGGTCATAGGGTAGTTCTATTTTCAACTTTTTGAGGAACCTCTACGCTGTTTTCCAGAGCGGTTGCACCAGCTTGCATTCCCACCAACAGTGTAGGAGGGTTCCCCTTTCTCCACATCCTCAACAGCATCTGTCATTTCCTGACTTGTTAATTTTAGCCATTCTGACTGGTGTGAGGTGATATCTCATTTTTAAATGAGATTTATGAGATAAATTATGAGATAAATGAGGTTTAAAAAAATTTTTTTAAAGATTTCATTTATTTATTTGAGAGAGTGAGAGAGAGATGAGAGGGGAGAAGGTCAGAGGGAGAAGCAGACTCCCCGCAGAGCTGGGAGCCTGATGTGGGACTCGATCCCAGGACTCCAGGATCACAACTTGAGCCAAAGGCAGTGGGGCAACCAGCCGAGCCACCCAGGCTCCCTCTTCTTAATTTTTTTTAAGTAAGCTCCAGGCTCAGCCTAGAACCCAAGGCAGGGCTTGAACTCACAGCCCTGAGATCAAGACATGAGCTGAGATCAAGAGTTGAATCCAACTGTGCCTTTGGCTCAGGTTATGGTCCAAGCGTCCTGGGATTCCCTTCCTCTCTCTCTGCCTGCCTCTCTGCCTACTTGTGATCTCTGTCAAATAAATAAATAAAATCTTAAAAAAAAAGAGTTGGATGCTTAATCAACTAATACACCCAAGTGCCCCCAATAATAATTTTTTAAAGGATTAAGGAGGAAAAAAGATAGCCATGGATAACAGGCAAAGAAGAGCCAATTAGCACTTAATTGGAATCCCTGGAGGAACAAAAACAATGAAATATAACAGCTATTAAAGATATAATTCAGGGGGCTCCTGAGTGGCTCAGTGGGTTAAGCCTCTGCCTTCGGCTCAGGTCATGATCTCAGGGTCCTGGGATCGAGCCCTGCATCGGGCTCTCTGCTCAGCAGGAAGCCTGCTTCCCTCTCTCTCTCTGCCTCTCTCTCTGCCTATTTGTGATCTCTCTGTCAAATAAATAAATAAAATCTTTTAAAAAAAAAGATATAATTCAGGGGACGCCTGGGTGGCTCAGTTGGTTAAACATCTGCCTTCAGCTCAGGTCATGATCTCGGGGTCCTGGGATGGAGATCTGCATCAGGCTCCCTGCTCATCAGGGGAGTCTGCTTCTCCTCCTCCCTCCCCACTGCTTATGTTCTCTCTCTTAAATAAACAAATAAGATCTTTAAAATAAAATAAAATAAATATTTTAAAAATCAAGGCTGGCCCAGATGGGTTCAATGGTAATTGAACCTTTAAGGAAGAAAATATACCAATTCTCTAAAATATCTTCCGCAAGGCAGAAGCAGAGGGACTACTTCCTAACCCATTCTATGAGGAGAGCATTATCCCAATACCAAAACCAGACGATATTATAGGAAAAGAAAATTACAGACCATATTGCTCATGAACATAGATATAAAAGTCCTTAACAAAATATTAGCAAATAGAATCCAACAATGTATAAAAAGAATTACATATCATGGCTGACCAAGTGGCATTATTCCAGGTGTGCAAGGCTGGTTCAACATCTGAAAATGACTTAATGTAATCCGTCACAGCAACAGACTAAAGAAGAAAAATAATATGATCACAAAATAGGTGCAGAGGGGTACCTAGGTGGCTCAGTGGGTTAAAGCTTCTGCCTTCGGCTCAGGTCATGATCCCAGGGTCCTGGGATCGAGCCCCACATCGGGCTCTCTGCTCTCTGCTTCCCTTCCTCTCTCTCTCTGCCTACTTGTGATCTCTGTCTATCAAATAAATAAATAAAATCTTTAAAAAATTTTTTAAAAATAAAATAGGTGCAGAAAAGGCATTTGACAAAATCCAACACCCATTTATGATAAAAGCTCCCTGCAAGCTAGGAATAAAGGGGAATTTCCCCAACTTAATACAGAATATCTACAAAAATCTGCAGTCAACATCACAGTCCATGGCAAGAAACTAGAAGCTTCCCCACTAAGATCAGGAACAAGACAAGGATGTCCCATCTCACCACTCCTTTTCAACACTGCACTGGAAGTGTTACTTACTCAGTGAGACAAGAAAAGGAAATAAATCTATCTACATTGGGAAGGAAAAATAAAACCATATCTGTTCGCAGATGACACGACTGCCCATGTGGAAAATATGAAAG
>PISX010034665.1:0-13749 GCA_004024625.1 Mellivora capensis
AAAACAATGTGCTCCAAATTGTATGCCCTTTGTCTAGGACTGTATTTCAATTGGATATTTTACATGACTTCAAAGAATTAAAAATTAAAATGTTTATGTTATTCCAAACATCTCAGAATTTCATCTTTGAAAAAGTGGAACATACAGAAGAGGTAAAAAGTGTTTTATATTTTCTGGAACCCTTATTATTCATAGGAAAAACATTTCCTTGCATTTAAAAAAAAATCAATGGACACAAATGGGAATTTTTTTGGTTTTGTTTTTTTACTTAGTAATAAATATCCTTTCTGGCACTTACCAGCCACTTCTGTACTTGTTGATTCCTTCCTATGAGAATAGAAAGCAGATTTTACTATACATAATGTGTACTTAGCAATGATCCTTGCAACACTTTATGTAAATATTGTACATACTGGTGGCCTAATAAATATCTTCTCTTACTGTGGATTTCCACTGAATCCTGCCTCATCCTAGTAGTCAGCGATAGTCATCTAAGAATGAGGAACAGATAGAAAAATGATAGTCCCATTCATCTAAAGAGATGCACTTCAGTTTTACTTTATGTTCAATAACAATTTTTTGAAATAGCTTTAACCAACTGTGTACTAATAACACTTGTTATGAAAACTAAATTCAGAAAAAAGTTCACACTTAAAAGAGTCTTAAAAGGTCGTGAAATTTGCCAAAAATCAGGTTTATATACACAACGTTGTTGCTAAATATAATAGGGTGGCCAATAAAAAAATTCTAAGTGCAAATACATATCACACTATGATAAATAATGTGAAACAGTGAAATGGAAATATGAGTTTAGGAGAAAAAATATAAAATTTCTTTAAAAAAAACCTTTTTATCTGCATTTTATAAGTAAATGATGATGGGTAAAAGATCGCAATAGCATTTGGATTCCATTGGACCTATCTAAAATAATGATACTACAGTCTAAATTTAAAATGCCGATATACAACTATACCAGAAATAACAGCATTTATAATTTGCAGTTGTAACTTATCACTTAAGCAGTTGTTAAAAAAATTAGATATCCACTTCAAAATGTATGAAGAGACTCAGATTTTCAAAATTCTATTGAGGGATGTGTGAGTAAAATTTCAAACAGGATACCCCTTGCACAGACACCATTAGACATCACACACAATATTTTCTGTTTTTTTCCGCCCAACAATGACAAGCATTATCGAGCACTCATTATAAAGCAGGCACCTTTTTAGGTTAAAAAAAAAATCAATAGACAAACATCCCTGCTTGGGTAGAGTTTACATCTTAGGAGCATATTTATAGCAGCATGGTAATAGCAATCAATCAATAAATGAAAATAACCATAGCCAACTCAAACGTCCATACAAAGAGAATAGGTCATCACTTTATAAATATTATACAGTGCTAAAAATAAATATACTCAGATATAGGCAACAATATAAGTCAAAAATATAGATTGTAGCATGATAGAATTTTTATACATCTCAAGAAATCAAAATAAGACAAACACAAAAACGTAAATATGTGGCAAAACTATAAATATTTGTAAAAATCTGTGGGAAAAAAAGACAAAATAGTTACTCAAACAAAAATAGCAGAAGGATGGGATTAAGGAACAACAAAAAAAAGTAGCTTCAACATTCAGAGGTCATATTCGTGTCCTTAGGTTCTTGGATTATTGGGTTCATGAGTACTTATTTTCCTGCACCATTTTCTAAAAGCATCAGCTATTACACAAAATGTGAATGAAGGCAAAAAATAAATGTGATTGAGGTTCTTTAGGATTGTCTGCAGCTATTCAGAAACTGAGAGGCAAAGTAGGTTCACAAGGACCAGAGAAGAATCACAGTGCTCTCTCTCTAACATCAAGCACTGCTCTCCAATAACTCACTTAAATCCCCTTCCTCATGCTGTCCGCTGCTCACACGTCCACTCCCTTGGGTGACACCCATTCATCAATGCATGCTGAACACCAGTGTTAACATAATCAGTCTTCACAACCTTTCGAGACCAAGGAATTTGTCTGAAACACAAATGGCTCTTTCATTCTGTCCCTTAGGACTACTTGTCAGTGCCAGGATATTCCTTATTTTGCTTCTATTTTAATAAAACAAACTGATAGTCAGTAAAAGTATAGACTTGTTTTTAATTTACATAATCTTTATTCCTATGAAATGCACTCTAAGTCGGTGAGGAAATTGCTACTCCTTCTGACCAAGATCCCTTCTATTAATCTGTCTTACTGCCCTCAGTAGCCCAATATATGGCCTGAGCTTTATTTATTTGTATGTCCCACCTCATATCAAAGCACACTTAAAATAGATAAGGCTTTGGGAATTAATAATTATTGAATAAACAAGATATAATATTGAGCATATAATATATATATTATATATTATTTATATAATATATAATAAAGAAGATATAATATTTCTTCTTTAGCATACGCAACATTTGATTAGTAAAGAGATACTCATTAAGCAGACCCATTAACCGTTAAAATAATTACTTAAGCAAAAGAGACTTAACTGTGCTATTTGTTTCATTTAATGGTTACAGATTTGTTACAGAAAATCATAAAGGTAAAGAAGAAAACCTACATGACTTAGGTTTCAAATTTTCAATCACAGTCATAATTTCAAATATTCTGTCCCTTGTACATTCATGTCTACTCATCTGAAACTATGTGCTCACAAGTGGATGCTAAATTAGGTGCTCTATGGCTTCCTTACCACTGCCTCCTTCACCTCTTCCTCTCCCACACCCCTGCCCTAACAGTGTGGAAAAGTGGCAAACAGACAAAGGAGGCTTCAGCATGTTCCAGAACATCGTCTACAGAATTTAGACTCACTCCACAGGAGAGATATCCTTGTATTTAGATATAATATAGACATTTGTTTTCATACAAAAGAATTACTTTTATTTTTAATGTTAAAAAATTGGCAATGTTTAAAAAAAAAAACTAGAGAGGAGCTGAGTTTTAAGATTGGAAAATAGAGATATTAGTGCATTAATTGGAAGTATCCTCCTATTAGCAACAATATTACTTAGCCTCTTGTAATAAAGAGGTTTTTTTATTCCAGTAATTACTACTTATCTGAGATAATATTCTTGAAAAAATGTAAATAAAAATCAATTGCAACATTTCTGGTATCACTGTGTATCAATCACTCCATTAAGGACAATTAGGGTAAACACAGAAGCTAAATTGCTATCCTTCATTACCCATCACAACAAAAACACTAGGATGATCCTAACTGACTAATTTGCTGAATTACTTCCTATTTACGAATAGTATTCCAACTTTAGTTTTCACCTATATATTTACATTACATGTTTTCTTCTGACATGCCTTATAAATGGCAATTACATTTTTATGCAGAAAATGTAGAAAGACTAGTGTCATGGTCAGCAAATGGAGTAAGAATATTCTGCCCATGATAGGATTTAAAAATAAGAGAGTGGCACAATAAGAAGTAACTTAGAAGAAAGAGAGGAGAGAGAGAAAGGGATTTTATCAGCTTAATATGCACAGATTCATCACTGTTGTTACAGCTCACATAATTAATTCTTAAAAGCAGTTTAACTTCTTAAAGATGATATTTATGTTTGCCCCCAATTTTTCCCCTACTGAGAAAACAAAAATCAAATAAAACAAAACAAATGAGATTTCCAGAAGAGAATGAACATTATTCAGTTTTGTCTCTCTCTTTTGGGGGGGGGGCAGGGTTAAGGGAGTGGCAGGGAGTGTAGGGGAAAGCAGGCAATTATTGATGTTGAAGAATAAATGAGTCAATCAACACTAACAAAGAAGATTTCTAGATCTGATTTCTTTACCTGAAGAAAGTGTCCTACAACTGAAAAAATCTAATGCAAATAGTGAACGCAAACAATGAGAACAGGGGAGAAAACCAATGCATCCTCTGCCAACAGAATACAAGACTTTTGGAGTTTCCTTTGACTTGTTTGTCTGTTGTTGTTGTTGGGTACAATGCTCTTTCTCTTTGTTCCGTAATTAGTCTGGGTAACAAACATATAGAGGAGAGAGACTAAAAAGGTAGGAGATAACCATGTCCTAAGAACACTTAAAGGACCATGGGTGTTTAGTAGGCAGAAGAATTAGGACACAGGCCAGCCACAGTCAAGTTGCTGGAGTGAAAGTGTCCATTGCTTTGTGAGCTAGAAACGCATTAATATGTAATCACTTACTAAGTCCATATCCCATGTAAGCACTTTGCTAATCACCAGACATAGCTTGGTAACAAACCATATTTTCTACCCTCATGGAGCTTTTTCTCATGGGCCTTGCATGAACAAAGTATGGTTATCATTCTCATAGTCACTTCTCTTCCTGGGGAGTTTCCCAGAAGCAATTTTTCATAACTAATGCCCAGAGTGATAAGTGACAACTTAATCTTAGATCAGGAAGACTTAAATTAGCTTTTAGAATTTTCTCTAATCAGTTATGTTTTCAATCTTTCAGTAATAGAATCAATAAAAATAGCAATAATACATTTAATAATGATACATTCAATAATTATCATTTATTGAACCATCTATACTCGAGTCATTGTATTAGTGATCTATTTATTTTTTGAGGTAAGCAATCCTTCGAGGTAATCATTTTCTCCATTTTCACAAATGAAAAAAAAATTAAACTTCATAGAGATGAAATTTCTTTTTCTGAAGGTCACATAGTTTTGAGTCTGGCTCTGCTATTTATAAAGTTCCTGCTAAGGCCAAAGCTTTTGATCATTTCCAAGTAGCCAGACAGAATACCATCATCTGTGTAGAGTGAGGGAAATGGGAGCAGAAACTGCTTGCAAATGCATAAAGAAGTAACACTGCCTATTTCTGAAAAGGAAAACTGTGTTGGGGCAAGCTTTACTTTATATTTTATACTTTTTTTCTATATTTGAATGTTATGCCTTCCTCATGTACAACTTAAAAAAAAAAACTAGCACAAATGCTAAACTGCCTCTCAAATTCATTCCTTTCTGTTCTTCTTAGTTGTGCTAAAACAATCTAAGAGAAGGGATTTGGGGCATGCTCACCTGAACTTCAGGGTTGTGTTGGTATGTTGGTGGTCTGCCATGACAAAGGCAGAACTCATGCAAGAGTGAGAACACTCCTGCAAAGGTGAATGTGAAGTTGTCAGCTCCTAGCCTCTACTTCCAGACTGGACAACTGCCTTCTGAACTTCTTTCTGCTAAAATCTTAGATTATTTTTTTAATTTTAATATTAGAGGCAATATGTTTAGTAATTTTCATTCAAAGGGGGCAATATTATTTTATTATAATCCTGAACTAAGTTAAACAGGAGTGTGTTATAATAAACAGATCTCAGCACATCCCAAACACACTTTCTAAAAAAGTGTTCAAAGGTATAAGGCCTTCAAACATTCAACTCTTTACCAATGATTTCAAATTAAATGAAGAAGAAACTTGGTAGCTGGGGTAAAACTGAAACTGGTGGTGATATCAAATGATGACAAAGTTTAAATGGAACTTCTATACTCATGTATTGTTGGTGGCAGGGCAAGTCAGTTCAACCACTCTGAAAAATAAAATTGACAAAAAGCATCAAAAGCTTTAAGACCATTCACAGCCTTAGACCTACTAATCTCACTTCTGGAAATTTCTCCTTTGAAATTATAAACATTTCCACTTTAACTGTGCAAGTGGTTTTTAAGAATGTGTAGTTGAACTTCTCAAAGTTTATTAGAAATGTTTTATATTTATACTGAAATAAAATATAAAGACAAGGGGCACCTGGGTGGTTCAGTGGGTTAAGCCTCTGCCTTCGGCTCAGGTCATGATCTCAGGATCCTGGGATCGAGCCCTACATTGGGCTCTCTGCTCAGCAGGGAGCCTGCTTCTCCCTCTCTCTCTGCCTGCCTCTCTGCCTACTTGTGATCTCTCTCTGTCAAATAAATAAATAAACTCTTAAGAAAAAAAAAGACAGTGTTTGAGGGCCTAGGTGGCTCACTCGGTTGGGCATCCAACTCTTGATTTTGGCTCAGGTCATGATCTCGAGGTCATGGAATCAAACCCTGCATCGGATTCCACACTCAGTTCAGAGTCTGCTCAGAGTTCTCTACTTCCATCCTTCCCTCTGCTTGAACACTTTCTCTCTCTCAAATAAATAAATAAATAAAATCCTAAAAAAAATAGTGTTGGAATTTTGTTTTCTTTCCTCTACTTGGCAATTTTTTAATGGATTTATGTTAATTTTACAAGGAAAAAAGCCAATATAACATACCTTTGGTTCATTCTAAGTTTATGGGAAATACAAAAATGTTTAGGGTATAATAAAACGTTATGTGTAAAGAGGAATGAAAGATGTTATGTAGTCATAATTACATTATGACGTTCAAAATACAAAGCAATCCTTAAAAAATGATATCATATAAAAACTCAAGCAGTAACACTTCACTAAGCTGCTGCAGACTGGACAGGATGGGCTGGAGTGGGGCAATAGACTATACATGTTACATCACCCACCCGCAAGGCATCTCAAATCCTAAAGAGGAAATTATTCATCCTGCTATAGAATATCTAAAACATCCACTTTCCCCGATATACAAAAGAAATGCTGATTAAAAGGAAAATAAAATGGCAACAAGTAGAGAGCACAGAGGTGAGAGGGGAAGCTACACCATTAAATAAGTAGAGGAGATCTTGCCAGGGTATGTAAAGCAATACACAGCATCTACAAAATGTCGAAGAGGAAGCTCACTAATTAATTAAAGACTCCTTTGAGTAACTTTGATTATAAAGTGCTCAAAGATTAATTAAGGATCTCATTTTTTTTTAAATAAAAGTGTACATCACATCATAAACCAGCATAGTAAACAAATGGTGTAAAATGTGTCAAGGAGGGTTAGTAAAATATGGAGGAATAAAAATCCAGAATGGATTATAACAATGATTACTTTCTTAGCCACAGTTCATAGCATTTTTCTACATGTTCTTTGGTGGTGAGGAATAAAAAGTTTATAGCAGATTCTTACACACTCATAATTTATAAAATAAATATGTGCCAATGTAATTTTCATAATAAGCCACACATAGATCATTACAGGGTCTATATCCAATCATTCACAACAGATTCTTTTCTTTTCTTTTTTTTTAAAGATTTTATTTATTTATTTGACAGAGATTACAAGCAGGCAGAGAGGCAGCCAGAGAGAGAGGGGGAAGCAGGCTCCCTGGTGAGCAGAGAGCCCAATGTGGGGCTCGATCCCAGGACCCTGAGATCATGACCCAAGCCGAAGGCAGAGGCTTAACCCACTGAGCCACCCAAGCGCCCCGATTCTTTTCTTTTTTTAAAGTTCCACGTTGAGGTAGACTTTAAAGTGGATATAGAGTTATTGGCTTGCTAGACTCCATAGGACCACTGCAAACAAGAGCAATTTGTCTAGAATAGGACAAAACAGATAAGCTGTATCTTTTATGGAATGTTGCTTTAGTAAGATTATTTTTGTTCAATACAACAAAAAATAGGAGATAGCCCAAAATGTTAATAAAATCTGTTATTGAAAGATGAGCTTTTGTGTATTTTTAGCAAATTTTAGTATTTTTAGCTTTTCCCCAAATACTGCTAATATTTAACTTTGGAACGAAAAATAAACATCTTTAAAAGGTTGCACACTTCCCAAACTTAATAAGGAAGTTATGTAACATATATTTAAACCATCCCTTTATGTCTAGGAACCATTCTTATGATTCTCAGTATAACTTCTCTGGAGGAGTGGCATTTCTCTTAGGACCAACAGGCACAGAACACAGTTCACAAACAACCTTGGGATGCTATGATTCTTCTATCTTCTTCTTTAGTTACAGTTGAGATAATCTATGTACCAATGTCTATCTTGTAATTTGGTGTTTGGTATCTGATATACCATCAGTTGTCTACTAAAACTAGTCAAGCTTCTTAAAGCCCTTATTTTACATGTAACTTTAATCCAATAGTGTTTTCATTGAGGTGTGTGAATATATACGCATACATTGTCAGGAAGTTATTTTTCTTAGAGCTAAGGTCAGTCTCCCTCCTGATCTTTCTCTCCCTCTCCTCTCCCCTATTTCTCTTCTTTTTCCTTTCCCTCTTTTCTACTTCATCCCTCCCTTCACGCTCTCTCTCTTTCTCTCTCTCTCTCTCTCCCTGCCCCCCTTCCTCCCTTCACTGGAGGGTCTAGTTTTGACTCCAGAAAGCAGCAGCTGCTGTTAGTGTAAGACATTAGAGAAAAATTATTCCAGTTATGATAAGGTATCAGTATTCCTTTAGCCTACTCCAGACTAATGACCTATATCTATAAGGTACAGATATACGGAACCACATCCATTCCAGACACTCAAATCCAGAAACTCATGTGTGAGTTGAGTTAGCCAGAAACACAAGGTTCATAGCACTCTGTCCCTGAATTGTTGGCCAGTTGTTCCCATTGCTCAATTGGTTGGGAACCCTGAGAAGCACAAAAGGCAAGAAAAGGGATCTTAGGAGGCAGCTCCTTACTCCCCCAGTGTACTGGACTCCAGGCAGCTCCTAAGGATCATTCATTATCAACTGTTAGGACCCATATTTAGTTGAAGGGCCTTTTAGAGTTCAGAAGCATTTAGAAAAGCAATGGTAGAAGCAACTTACTGAGTTCCCTTTATGAGAGCTCCAGTACCCATTAGCTAAGAAGTGCTGAAATTCCTAAAATGACTGTCTTCTCATGTCATTGATGACTTGTTAACTCAAATTCTCTCTCTTCCCCCAATCTCCCATTCATCTAATCATGAAAGTAGACCCTTAGCTTTCAGGTGTTTTCTTTCCAAGGATAAAACCACTGTATTTTTCCAGAGCATTTCCTTCATATATAATAACATGTGAGTAAGAGGAAAAATAGTAGGATTGTGTTTTAGTTCTCAACAGGAGGCATATCATAATTAACAGGAAAATTTTTCAAGAACCATTATTTCCTGAACAAAGATATGCTCTTCTGTAAAAGTGAACATGGGGAGGGGAGGGCTCATGCCCTTTCATCACTCATTGGTATAATGGAAAGAGACTGCACTTCTGAATCAGGAAACCTAAATTTAAGTCAAAACTCTGTCATTCTCCTTTAACTTATTCATTCAACTAATACTAAGTGAGCATTTTCTCTGCCAGGCACTGGACTAAGTTCTAAGCATAGAACGGTGAATGAGAAAAGTTTGCTGACTGCTTGGAGCTTAGAGTCTCATTGGTAGGATGGTTCTTAAACAGATAATTATCTTATAATTAGATTCAGAATTATGCAAAGGGAAAACACAGCATGCTCTGAGAATCTTAACTGTGTGACCATAGAGAGGTAACCAGACCCCTGGGCCTCAGCTTCACCATCTGCAAGATGGCACAAACTATACTTGGCAAACAACCATGATACACATCTGATAAGAATACCTAGAGACAACACAAACCTAGAGATAATACCCAGAGACAATGTGGTTTGGAAAATTCCATGTGGTAAATAAATATGGAAGATTATCATCAGTTAGAGGATTTTTTTTTAATACATGAGTAACCCATATCTTCCCCTTTAGCTAGCAGGGTAACCACCAAAGAAGAGGAAAACACAATATATCCAGTCAGCCTCAATGAGTCCTGCAGTAGATGTGGAATCACTTGAAGTAATTGTTAATGACTATGTACAAACTGTTCTAGTAGCCTATTATTGCCAATAAACTACCTCAAACTTTAGTGGATTAATACAGTTGAAGAATTCAGGAAAGTTTCATCTGGAGATTCTTCTCCTGGAATAATGTAGCATCACATGCTGTCACTCAGTGGTATTCAGCTGGTGGCTGGTCTGGTCTTGGAGGTGGGTCCTTGAAAGGAACTCTAGAAAACCAGGCTCAGTGGGCCCCTTTCTCCTCCATATTGGCATGCTCTTTATGTGGTCACCATGTTGTACTTCTCACATGAAAGATCAGAGTTTCAAGAGTGAAAACCCAGAAAGTAGCAACTATCAACGTTTTAAGGGCCAGGAAATCAGCAATGTATCCCTTCTACTATATCAAATCGGTCAAAGCAACCAGTGTCTGCTCAAATTCAGGGGAAGGAGAAATAAACCTCATTTCTCTATGGGGAAGAATGTCAAAGAATTTATAGCCATCTCTAATCTGCTGCACAAATACTGATAAAAATTAGCCATAGCTTAACTCTGTTCTATGTTTGCCTCAGCCCCTCCTCATTCATTCTTGTTTCCACAACACACACAGGTCAAGTAAGCTCTTGCATTTATATAAAATTTATAACAGGGACATGAAACAGGAAAAGAAATCTTTCCCCACAGACCTTCATTAGTAGAGTGATTGAAGAGAGAAATAAAACAGCTTCTCAACAAACCAGCTCCTGGTACATTTGATCCAGGAGCTTAGAGAAGGGCTAAGAGAACATTGCCTCTTTCTCCTTCCTCCACTGGCTGCAAAGCCTGATTTTGTTTTTCCACGTGATCATTTATTAACAAACAAACAAAAAATGTCCTAAGATTCTGTTTTATTACATTCAGATCCTGACTGTAAGAGGGATTTTTAACAACATGCTCATTATAATCAAGTGACAAGTGAACTTGAAGGTCTTACAGAGTTTATTAGGACAGAATTTCAACTGCAGGATATTCTTAGTTGCTACATAAAATGTACAGGATATTATGCTGCACCTCAGATGAAAATGCAGGGCATTAAAAAAAGAGCACGGATTCTGGAGTCATGTGGATCTGAGTCTGGGAAGATTTCTGCCAAGATATAAGACTGACAACATCACATCTGAGCTGGTATTTCTTCAACACCATTATCGCTGAAGAAATGGAGAGTGAAATGTGCGTAACGTAATGACTGACACATAGCAGATTCTCAAGAAATGTTAGTCGCAGGAATGAATAAAATCCACACCATCAAAGTAATCATCTGAAAAACAAAATTCAATCATAAAAAAGATAACCTCTAAGATAACAGAAGAAAGAAACTAAAGTTTATTAAGTACCCACTATGTGACAGGCATTGTACAAGTTGCTGAGGATAAAGATGAAAAAGCTTTTCTCTAAGAGAAAACACGTCACCCAAGAGCTATGAGACAGCAAAACACAACTGTGGCAATGCAGAGCTTGTGCTTTGGCCTGCAGGTCCCAGAGAGGGACAGGTGTGCAGGGGTCTGGATTTTTAAGGACAAGTATGAATCAAGCAAAAAAGGAGGGAGAAGGAAGGGGGAACACAAAGATTATTATTCAAAAAGGGAAAAGAGTCCATTTAAATATCCTTGAGATTAGGGATAAGAAGTGGGGAAAAATGTAGGTCTGTATTCCTTACTCACAGTCAGATCCTGGCAATGAGCCCAGGTCCAGACATACAGTCGACACTCAATAAATGCTCATTAAAGGAAAGGAGAGTAGGCGGAATGTGGGATGCCTGATGAATTTTGTACTCTATCCTAATGACTGAATGTTACACTGAAGGCCATGGAGTAGAAGGATTTCAAGTAGGGCCAATGTGATCAAAGTTCATCCTTTCCAACCATGCATCTAACAACACTATGGGGAAAGAATTAAAATGGAATAGAAAGAATAGAATAGAATATAGGTAGGGAACAGTTAAAAATCTATTACAGTAATATTCTTCTGGTGTGTCCTAAACTTTTACAAAGATTAAGGCAGGTATACTATTCTGTTTCACCTGAATCAGACAATGTCAAACCTACTTCCACACTTGTTTTGAGTATGAAAGTCAGACAGGGGTGAAAGTACCAGTCAGCTCACAGTATATTTCTATTGACCTGCTGGGGTGCCTTCCTAGCTCTCTCCTGATGAAGAAACAATTTGCCTTCTAAGCACGTCTGTGGTGAGAAGATGTGTAAAGCACAAACCAATAGAAAATGTCTTGTTTGGTGGGGCTTTTTTTTTTTTTTTCTCATGTCTTTTCAGCTTCTTTTTTGGATTTTGCTCTAAGCTCTGGATTTCAGTAACCTCTCACACTCAAAAGTTCAATAGAAGAAAACACTACTTTGTACATGATTCTCATCATGGCAAAATGGCATTATCTGCTTGAGGCTGTAAGACTATAGATGAAAAGGGGATTGAACATCAAGTCACTGGTATATCTGGGTGTCAGGTAAAAAAGGGCAAGCGGTCAGTTGAATGAAATGACTTACAAGCCTCCCTTACAAAGTGAAATATTTATCTAAAGGTGATCAGAAGATAATCCTGACCTACCCAGCTTTACCTCTGAATTTTTCACTTACTTGAATTTATATCCATTCTCATTCAACAAATACTTCTTGGGAACCTAATTTATGCTGGGTATTGAAGGTAAAATGGTGAACCAAATATAAGCGTGCTTTCTTTGCACTGTCTCTGGACAATTTAAAATTAGACCCATCTTCCCATGGTTTCTGAAATATAGTATAATGAGTCCTGCTCCTACACTTGTTTGTGGCTTCACTTTCAGGATAAATATTTCTATTGTTTAAGGATTTACTCATAATCTAGGTCTTCCATGAATCTTCCTTATTATTCCTGCTCTAAGTAATTTCTTTGTGTTATAGCTGTTTCACAGATTTAAGCCCTTGACCATACAATGTGCCACTGTCCGACACATTACTTGAAACAATATACATAAGTATATTCATGTATAAATATCAGAGCATAAGATGGTTTTCCAAATATCCATTTACACAACAAAGATGAGTGCTTATAATTGATGATGTATGTGAAATGCCTTCCAACTAGTTCATATGAACTTCACAAAAAATGAACTTAAGTGACTTATCCTTTGGGTCAGAATCCATTTAAGAAGTATGACTAGATGAGTTCCACATTCAATAGGAGGATAATGTTAGTGTCTGGACATGACAAGTCACACATTTCAACCACGAATTTTTAAAAGTTGGCATATGAAGAAATGAAGAAAAGAAATTCTACTGCTCATCAGCCTCCACAGAACACATAAAGCTGTCACAAAAGAGAACAATGGAATTGTTCTCTACCCTCCAGCGGAAATATTCCAGAAACAAAACATTAAAATATGATTTGATCCCCAATTCAATGTTTGGGGAAAAGTGTGCTGTGGATTTTATGAACAACTTGCCAGTAGGGTCAGGCTTAGAGGAGAGTCTCAAAACCTTATCTATCATTATCTATAAACTGCTAAACACAGACCTGGAAGTAAAGTCAAATAGACATAAGGTTCAGTACATACTCAGACTTTATTTTTTATTTCATTTCTTTTCAGCGTAACAGAATTCATAGTTTTACACCACACCCAGTGTTCCATGCAATGCGTGCCCTCCATAATGCCCACCACCTGGCTCCCCCAACCTCCCACCCCTCACCCCTTCAAAACCCTCAGATTGATTTTCAGAGTCCATAGTCTCTCATGGTTCATCTCCCCCCCAGTTTCCCTCAACTCCCTTCTCCTCTCCATCTCCCCATGTCCTCTGTGTTATTTGTTATGCTCTGCAAATAAGTGAAACCATATGATAATTGACTCTCTCTGCTTGACTTATTTCGCTCAGCATAATATCTTCCAGTCCTGTCCATGTTGCTACAAAAGTTGGGTTCTCATCCTTTCTGATGGAGGATAATACTCCATAGTGTATATAGACCACATTTTCTTTATCCATTCGTCTGTTGAAGGGCATCTTGGTTCTTTCCACAGTTTGGCGACCGTGGCCATTGCTGCTATAAACATTGGGGTACAGATGGCCCTTCTTTTCACCACATCTGTATCTTTGGG
>PISX010034666.1:0-13750 GCA_004024625.1 Mellivora capensis
GAGAGCGCCCCGCCCCGCGGCCGTAGAGAGAGGCGCTGGTCAGACGCAGGTGTCCCAGCTCCCCGGTGCGCGCTTGCTGTCCCTCTCATCTGCGCCAGCTCTCGGCCCCCGCAAAAGCCTTTCACGGAGGAGGACACCCGAGACCGCAGCCTCGCCCTTGAGAGCTGGGGTCCACGGGCCTCGCTTCTGTTCTCTTGCACACTGCTGCCTCAGTAACTCCGCACAGGGTCCTCGTGCAAACGTCTCAGAGGTAGAAGACCCGTTACTGTCACGAGCACACTTAAACCGGGGGTCGGAAGGTCTGCGGGGAGGTCTGCGCCGCCGGGACGCGCCAGAGGAGGAGGTGGAAGTGGAACCAGCCGGGCCCAGCCACGGGGAACCAGGGTCCGGGCCCAAGACCCTCTTCTTATCCTGGGCAAGGTTCCCCATTCTGGTTTTTCTCCCCCCCATCCCCTCCCCAAGGGATGCCTTATGGCAGCCGTGAGAACTCGCTCCTCTACTCAGAGATTCCCAGGAAGGTCCGGAAAGAGGCCCTGCTGCTCCTGTCCTGGAAGCAGATGCTGGATCACTTCCAGGTGAGCCGCCCTGGGCCCTGCCTGTCCTTTCCACGGGCCTTGGCGGGGGTGGTCTGCCTGGCAGTGGGGGGGCGCGGGAGGGCAGGCCCAGAGCGGGCGCTCCCATAAGAGCTCCTACCAGAAGCATCTCTTCCTTTTCCAGGCTTCACCAAAGACTGAGCTTCTTTAACTGGGCTAATAATTAGCATCATCTGCAGTCGGCTGGCTTGAGGGGGTGGGGAGATGGCTGGGGACTACCACAGCCGCTTTGTGTCCAGGGAGGTTGACTTCTTTCCGGTTGGGAAAGCAGCGTGATGGCCCCGGGTGGTGGGCGGGTGGAGGCGCAGTCTGGATTTCTCTGGGCCCCTATGACAGCTCTCACTTGTGCCGTCCCTGGTCCGCCCCAGGCCGACCAAGCATGGGCTTCATTGTGCTCTGGCTTCTGCTTTTCAGAGACGCGTTTCTGGGCGTCAGCGTTCCTCGCGCCTCCCCGTGTTCAGAATTCTCAGGGAGGCTGCGTGGTATCCACGGTAGTCTGCGTCCCTGGGCCCCCAGGCTTAGGTGGATGGGAGGGCCAGTGGTCCTGCATTTGCCCCGCTCCCCACATGCAGAGAGCAGGAGCGGGTGCCGGTGGGTGGGTTCACTGAAAGTTCTGGCTGGACAGGATGGTGATGTGGGCAGGAGGGAGTGGGTCTGCGGGCTTGGCTAACCCTAACCAGGAAACAGTATCCCTTGGGTGGCCCTCCGTGCCGGTGGGTAGGGGAGAGCTCTGTCTGTCTTGGAGAGGCTCTGGGGACAGACGTGGGCTAAGGAATCCTAGAGATGGGCCCAGAGAGGAGGAAGTCTCCAGTGAGCCCAGAAGTCAGTCTGCCTCGTTACCCCAAGCCTGCTGAGTACCCTCATGGCCTCCAGGTTTGGGCCCTCTCTGGCGTGAACCGCAGGCAGATTGGCAGACTCCTCTCACGAATGCCCAGGCCGGGGGATCTACGGCCAGGATGCTGGGGTCCCTGGCTGACGCAGCGCTGTCCCTGTGTGTCCCCAGGCCACGCCCCACCACGGGGTCTACTCTCGGGAGGAGGAGCTCCTTCGGGAGCGGAAGCGCCTGGGGGTCTTCGGCATCACTTCCTACGACTTCCACAGCGAGAGCGGCCTCTTCCTCTTCCAGGCCAGCAACAGCCTCTTCCACTGCCGGGACGGGGGCAAGAATGGCTTCATGGTGAGCCCTGGTCACTGGCCGCGGGCGGGGTCAGGGGGCTGGGCAACCTCCTGTTCCCCTGAGGCAGGCCTCTGTGTCCCCAGGTGTCCCCCATGAAGCCCCTGGAAATCAAGACCCAATGCACCGGGCCCCGGATGGACCCCAAGATCTGCCCTGCCGACCCCGCCTTCTTCTCCTTCATCAACAGCAATGACCTGTGGGTGGCCAACATCGAGACTGGCGAGGAGCGGCGGCTGACCTTCTGCCACAGAGGTGAGGCCAGGAGGGGGGGGTGCGCTCCTGGCCAGGGTGGGGGAGGTGGCGAGGACCCAGAGCACCCGTGTGGATAGCCGTCATGGCCACCGGCACAGCTCCTAGAGCGGCCCCCATTCCCATCCATTATCCCCGTGCCCCAAGCAGCATGGACCCTGCCGGCCCAGTTCGCCCTCCTGCTGCGGCCCACTCTGGCCCCACGGGAAGCCCTCCTGCTTGGCTTGTGGCTTCCTCTGCGGCAGTCAGTCCCAGTGGCCTGTGGCCCCCACCAGGAGCTTGTTCTGCCTCTCTGCTCATGTGGGCCCTCCCGCCTCCTCCTCCTGTTTGACTCCGCCTGGTCCGGCTCAGACCTCACGTGCTCCCTGGATTTTCCCCTCACCCCCTGCTCCCCAGGAGTGACCTCATCCTCCAGCACACGTGTGGGGCTCTGCGCTGGCTGTGGCCTCCGGTCACGTGGCCCCCGTCCTGCCACCACAGCCCCAGCGCCCTCTCTCTAAACCGAAGCTGCTCAGCCCAGGCAGCTTGGACGCTGGCCACGTCCAGAGACGACGTTAGCTGTCCCGGCTGGTTGAGGACGCTTCTAGCATTGAGTCGGTGGGGGCTGGGGATGCAGGTCAACCCCTCAGTGCGCCTGACGCCCTCACCTATAGGATGTTCCGGCCCCAAATGTTCACAGTGCTTGGGGACAAAGGCCTGCTCTGCCCTATGTTCCTTACCCCATCCGGCTCCCTCCCCGTCCAGGCTCGCCCAGCGTCCTCGATGACCCCCGGTCTGCAGGCGTGGCCACCTTTGTCATCCAGGAAGAATTCGACCGGTTCACTGGCTACTGGTGGTGCCCTGCGGCCTCCTGGGAGGGTAGGCACCTACTTCCCTGTCTGCCTGCTTGTCTCTTCTCTGCTCTTGTTGCCTAAAACAAACCTCAGCTGCCTTCCTAGCAGTGCTAGCGTCCCAGGCCATTTGCACTGCTCTGATCGGACCCCACGGCCCCGAGTGGCTCATCACCTTGGATAGGATTTGACATTTGAATTTGGGGGGCATTGCAGTCTGCACACGAGGGACTAGCATGACAGTAACTGTCCCTGGGGCGTGGATGGGCCACCGTAGGTTTAAATTAGTTCTACATGGACAGACCCTTCGGTTGTTTCGAGGTTTTGGTTTTCCTTTTGCTTTGTGTTCTAAGCAGCGCCATAACAAACATCTTGGTATATCTCTCCTGATGTTCTGGGAGGTTCTCGGTTCTTAACCAGGCACAGTTCTGCTCCCAGGAGACACTGGGTGGCGTCTGGGGACGTTTGTCTTTGTCCTGCCCAGGGGCTGCGGGTTTCGAGTAGAGAGGGACCGGGGCTGCTGCTCAGCATCCTACAGTGGCCAGGTCAGCCCTGCCCACCGAGACTGATCGGCCCCCAATGTCAGCTGCGCCGAGGATCCCAAATCCTGCCAGTGAGAGAGCTGAGCCCAAGCTGCACGCGACTTCAGTCTTGATGGGTTTTGCCAGCAGCTTCTGGAGGGTCCTAGTGTCTCTCTTTCTCTGTCCGTGCACTGCGGGGCTGTCTCGCGACTGCTCTTCAGTCAAGCAAGACTTGTCTTCTGAGGGTGGGGGAACCTGTTTCTGGGATGTATGCCAGTAGCGCCAGACCCGGGTGTGCTGCTGATTGACTTCTCCGTGGCCTTGGAGCCTCAGGGAGGTTCAGCGGGGCGCACGGCCGTGACAGAGCCCTGTCCGCCACACTCTGCTGCCCTGGGTTCAGCTCTCCTCATCCTTACACTGACTGAAAAGGAAGACTTCACAGTCCTAAGCGTCAGTAGAAGCAAGACAGTGAATCCCGTGCTGGAAAGCAGCCACCGCCACGCAAATTGAAGTCGGCTCCCAGGAAAAGGAGGGGTCGCTGGCGTCAGAGAGGCACCAGAGGTGCGCAGAGACCGCAGGGAGCCAGGCGGGCTCGCCGCTAACGGGGCCAACGCCGTGCCCTCTCCTTCCGCCTGGCCCGCAGTCGTCACGCGCCCCTGTGGCCTGTGCCTCTGGAACAAGGGCCCTGTGCTTGGTCATTCAGCCCGTGACTCCCTGCGGGCCGGACGCCTGGTACCGCTTTCTCCTGGGCAGTGAGACGAGGGCACTGGCCAAGAGCAGGCCGTCTCCCTCGCGCTCCTGTCACCAGGGCTGTCCGGGCCCTGTGGCGTGTTGAGCAGCATCCCTGGCCTCTACCTGATGTGTCACTTGAGTTCAACGTCCTGTGACAACCACGCAGGACAGCCCCTAACTGAGATCCACTGGTCTTGATGGTCTCACAGGTCCTCTCTCTGCTCTGCTGGCAGAGCTCAAAGACGCTTTTAAGAGAGCCTCCCCAAATGCTATAACCATCAGCCGCCCCCCCCCCGGGATGTCCCTCTGCCAGACCCCACAGCCACAGTCACCCCCGTTCTCTCTTACATGGAGGAACAGGGCTTTTCTTAGGCCATGGCAGCACAAGAGTGCCTGAGTTTGAGGGCCAGGAATCCTCCCTGCCGAGGGGACAAAGAAGTCCTGGGCGCTGGCTTTGAGCGGCTGTTCCCAAACCACGGGGCCTCAGGCCCGCCCTGCAACCCGTCGGGGGCTCCACTGGGCGGGGCCGGGCCGCTGGTTCTGGAGGCATCGCTGGTCCATCCGTCGGGAGTCGTAGGTGAGGGTACCGGAAACTATAGACGGGGACCCTTTGCCGCAGCCTCGGAAGGAATGGCCACAGGCTCCCTCCCTGTGACGTCAGCACCAAGGCCCGCATTCCAGTCTGAGCTGTCACCACCCGGTGATTCATGCGCTTCTTGTCATGGTTTTTATCCTAAGCCTTCTGGAGCCGTGCCCCACGTGCTGCCCTGTTCAGGCCTCCGGAGCAAAGCCCCACGGACGGGCTAGCTCAACATCAGCCTTTACTGTCGTGGTCCTGGAGGCACGGGGGCTGGGGGTCAGGGCGTGGGCAGGGTCGGCTGCTCCCGAGGCCGCCCTGCTTGGTGAGCACACGGCTGTCTTCTCCCCGCGTCTTTACATGCTCGTCTCTCTGCGTGTTTATAGCCTCATCCCTTGTTATGAGGTCGCCAGTCCCATTGGTTCGGGGCTTTCCTGATGACCTCATCTTAACTTGGTTGCCTCTCTAAAGCCCTGTCCCCCAGTCCAGCCTCATTCTGAGGTTCTGGGGGCTCCCAGCGCAGGACTTCAGTGTGGACGTGGCTCAGCCCGTAAGACCCCCATAGGGCCACCTCCCATGACACTGTGTGCTGGTACCGGCTCCCTTGTCATCCCCCTTGTCAGGGTCAGGAAACAGGCCCCTGGATGAGACGTGATAGGGGTTATGGTCTAGTAAGCCGGGGACCCCGGGTACTAGCCCTAAGCCTCATGGTCTCGATCTGGGCCCTGCCGTGGAGGAGAAGGGCGGGGGGCAGCAGCCACGGTGTGGGGCACCCCTGGCAGCCTCTGCTACCCCTTCCCAGGTTCAGACGGCTGTAAGACGCTCCGGATCCTGTACGAGGAGGTTGATGAGTCCGAGGTAGAGATCATCCACGTGCCTTCACCCGCACTAGAAGAAAGGAAGACGGACTCCTACCGATACCCCAGGACAGGTGAGGGCGCAGGGCAGTGGTCTGAGACTCACAGAGGAGGCATGCCCCGACCGGGATGCCCCACGGGACCCAGAGAAGCAGATGGGTCAGGAACAATGGCAGGACCAGGGCCACGATGGATGGTGCCCTTTCTCTGCCTCAGGGCTCAAGAGACTGGGGGCTGAGGGGGCGCAGTGCAGGCCCCATCCAAGGTCATGTCAGACCCTTGTCACATCGTGAGAACACAGACTCAAGTCTGCCCCGTTTCTCAAGAGGCCAAAAATCCCGATTTCTCCAGGAAACAAACCTACCCCTTAAACATTCCTTTAATTCTTTAAAAATACTTAGTGATTTGCACACAGCACACACACGGGCCAGGTTCAGGTTGGTTTTGATCTCTCCGGAAGCGTGCGGCAAGCACTTGTTACATGTCGTGCCCGATCGAGCCTTCAGGGGCGTCTGCCACCCCTGCAGCTTCCCCGTGCCCCTCCCACCACGGGGCCTACGGGATCGCTGACACTCAGACGCCCCTGGCCAGGCGCTGGGGCCATGCAGCCCAGACTTGGGACTGGCCGCAGAAACAGCTGGAGCCTGGCCCCAGCGCACCTCTAGAAAGTGCCGTTTGGTCAACCCATCCCGACAGCTCGTGGGGGACAGGCCATGTTTCTGCATCATTGATGGTTCTGTTGCGGTTGTGTCCTGTCTCGGCCACCAACTGTCAAGCTCTCCAAGGCGGAGGCATGCTCCTTATGTCCCTGTCCCCACACGACCCGCCTTCCTCACCCCTGCACAGGCTCACGTTCTTAAGTGGGAAAGACGGTTGTCACAGCACTGTCGGGAACAAGGTTCAGGTCCAAAGTCAGAGGGGTCTGCCTGAGGAACTTTGTGCCTGGACAAGAAGGGTGACTCATGCACCCACGTAGGGACCTTTGGACACCCGGTCCCTTTCTACCCCTCCTTTCCACACGGGCTTTGTGGCCTT
Source organism: Mellivora capensis (assembly GCA_004024625.1). Taxonomy (NCBI): domain Eukaryota; kingdom Metazoa; phylum Chordata; class Mammalia; order Carnivora; family Mustelidae; genus Mellivora; species Mellivora capensis. Next base: position 6,572 of record PISX010034666.1, read on the forward strand.
GCTGGGGCACCGCCCTGCGCCTCCACCCCAGACACCTGCTCTGAGCCCTCGTGGGCGACGCCTGGCGGACTCACCTCCCTCTCATTTCTGCAGGCAGCAAGAATCCCAAGATCGCCTTGAAGCTGGCCGAGTTTCAGACTGATGGCCGGGGCAAGGTGAGAGTGGCCAGGGTGCCCAGGAGAAGCTTCTGGGTCGAGGAGGGGAGGGGCTGTGGGAGGTGTTGGAGATGGGTGGACAGTTGGGCAGCATCAGCAAGGCCACTACCCCTTTCTGAGGGCAGGTACTCTCCGTGGCCAACTGAACCCGACAAGGCACTGTCTGTGCCCCCATCACTCCGAGCCTCGGTCTCAGGAGCGGTGAGCCCGGCCTCCCCCGTCTCCACACGAGGTGGCCGTGCTGATGAGCTCCTTTGAGCAGAAGGTCCCGTGAAGGTTTCCAGAACAGAGAACTCTGTTGGGTGGTCATCTGGGGGACTCGACCTCTGACCCGGCCACTCCCCCACCCACCCCCCAGCGTTTGGGCAGATCCTCATGTAGAACTCGATGGGACCTGTCAGTGCTCCGTGCGTTTCTCTCTGTCACCTGGGGTCGGGACAAGTGTCCGCATCACCCAGGGAGCACTTGGTCAGGACCCCACAGCCTGGAGGGCAGGAGAGGCCATGACCGTGAAGGATGCAGGGCCTGGAAAGGGAAACATCCCCACGCCAGAGTTTAGAGCACACAGACAAGCTATGGATGCTCTTGCGCATTTTTGTCAGAATGACTTCTCTCTCTCTCTTTTTTTTTAAGATTTTATTTATTTATTTGACAGAGATCACAAGTAGGCAGAGAGGCAGGCAGAGGGGGGGGGGAGGCAGGCTCCCCGCCAAGCAGAGAGCCTGATGCAGGACCCTGGGCTCATGACCTGAGCCGAAGGCAGAGGCTTTAACCCACCGAGCCACCCAGGCGCCCCGTCAGAATGACTTCTCGTGTGAGGTTTCAGAACAAACTGGACGCTACGCTTATCATGATTTGGTTTTGGAATGATGCGGCCCTAACCCAGCCCTTCCTCCGCTCTTCCCCCGAACGTTCTGGCAGATGGGACACACACTTGACACCAGCTGGCTTGGTGGAACCTCTCCCAGCTCTTGCGGGGGTGCCTGGGTCGGCAGGCGAGCTGGGTCCTGAGGTGGGCGTGGCTGGTGCCCGCTGGGGACCAGGCGCTGGGAGGATGTGGGGGCAGGGGCCACGCTGAGGCCCTGCCTGCCTTTCTCCCCTAGGCCCTCTGGAGGCCATGCCCCCCACCCCCACCCCGAGCCTCCAGGAAGCTGCAGCATCTGCAGGTCCCTGTCACCCAGGGCTGCCCGGCTCTGCGGTCACAGTCCAGACCAGAACTCCTTTGGTTCCAGCCCACCGGCTGTCGTAACCGAGTACCGTGTCCTGGGGGCTTAAACAACAAAAGTGTATGGTCTCCCAGCTCTGGAGACTGAAAGTCTGATAGGGTGATGTGGGCAGGGCTGGCTCCTCCCGAGGCCAGGCCGTGAGGGAGGGGCTGTTCGCAGCCCCTCTCCTTGCCTTGTAGACAGCTGCCTTTTCCCTCCAGGAGCCATCGCTGCCTGTGCGGCCCCGGAGCCCACGCCTCCCCCTTATAAAACAGAGACCACCCCTTTTTCGGGATTGGGGCCACCCTATTCCGGTACCGCTTAGACCGATGACCACGGCAACCACCCTCTTTCGGAATCCGGCCCCATTCGGAGGCACCAGGAGTCAGGACTCCGACACAGGGGCTCGGGGGACACCGTGTCTGCTCCGGAAAGCGCCTGCCTTCGTCTGGGCAGCGTGTGGTGGGCAGGTCAGGGTGTGACCCGACTCTGCTTGCCCTTTAGATCGTGGCCACGCAGGAGAAGGAGCTGGTGCAGCCGTTCAGCACGCTCTTCCCCAAGGTGGAGTACATCGCCAGGGCCGGGTGGACCCGGGACGGCAAGTAGTGAGTGTCGCCGGCAGGACATGGAAGGCTCTCCCTGTCGCTCATGTGGTGGTGACCGTCCTGCCGTGGCAAGGACACGCCTCTATGAACAGGGCCGCAGACCTCTGCCCGCGGGCCCCATCCAGCCCCGCACCAGGTTTTGTTCGGCGCATGAGCCGAGAACAGCTTTCGTGCTTCTGAATGAACGGGGTAAAAAAAAAAATCTGAAGGCAGAGAGCATCTCATCGCACATGAAAGGGATACGAACTGCACGTTTCAGTGCCCATAAATCAGGTTTTCTGGGCACGTGGCCACACTCCTTTGTGCACGGATCGTCTGCAGCGGCTTTCACGCTCAGTTGGCGGGGCTGGCCGTTGCCCGAGAAAGCGCGTGGCCCAGAGAGCAGAGCTGTCCACCCGCGGGCCCTTTGCTAGACAGAACGCACTCCTCCGGCCACACGTGCGGCTCAGAGCCTGGACGGAGGCCCCGCGCCGTTGGCAGGCTGCAGGCTCTCATGGGTGCACACGTCCCCGTGGCATCCCTCGCCAGCGTGGTCTCTGTTGCTGTCTCTTCACGCCGGGGCCCAGGTTTCCCACCTGCGGGACTAACAGGCCGCCGTTGCAAACCTGTCCATTTCCAGTTGGAAAGAGCACAGAAAACGGTTTTTCAAAGTTCTGTTCTAAAGCAGCTTTTTTTTTTTTTTAAGATTTTATTTGTTTATTTGACAAAGATCACAAGTAGGCAGAGAGGCAGGCATGGAGAGAGAGGAGGAAGTAGGCTCCCCGCTGAGCAGAGAGCCCGATGCTGGGCTCGATCCCAGGACCCTGAGGTCATGACCTGAGTAGAAGGCAGCGGCTTAACCCACTGAGCCACCCAGACGCCCCTACCAAAGCAGCTGTTCTGAGGATAGAACATAATGACAAAGGAGCTCCCAAACCAGATTTTTTAAAGCAATCTACACCAGCACGGGGCTCGATCTCCTGACCCCGGGATCGAGAGCCACCCTCTCCACCGGCCGAGCCAGCCAGCTGCCCGAACCCCAACCAAAAGGATTTTTTTTTAAGTTGCCATTCACTTTCATCTCAGGTCCTTAAGGATTCATGTTATTCAACAGAATAAACAATTTATTTCCCCCAAAGAAAAAGAATGAAAGAACATTGTTTGTTCGGAGCAAAACGGGAAGTAAAGAACCATGTATGTGGTAGAAATTGGCAAGACTTTTTGAAATGCTGCTCTAAGGTTTGATGACACGGCATGTTTCCAGAATACTCGGTTTATAGAGCCCCGTCACCCCCGGGCTCCTCTGAGGGCATGTGCTGGCCTGGAAACGTATGTGTGCTATGGGCTCACTAGGTCAAGGGCACAGTATGTTAGCAAAGGAGGAACGGCTCTGGGCCCACATAAGTTTGGGGAGGGAGGCATCTGTCACCCATCTTCCCCCTGCTGGGCCCTGAGGCCTTCACCGTCTCTCCCTCTTGCTCTCTCAGCGCCTGGGCTATGTTCCTGGATCGGCCCCAGCAGCGGCTTCAGCTCGTCCTGCTGCCCCCGGCCCTATTCATCCCTGTTACCGAGAATGCGGAGGAGCGGTTGGCCTTCGCCAGAGCAGTGCCCAGGAACGTCCAGCCGCACGTTGTGTATGAGGAGGTCACCGATGTGTGGATCAACGTAAGGGTGGGGAGTTGCCGGGTGTGCACCCCACCCGGGCCCCCAGATACCCAGTGGGGCAGGTCTGGGGCAGGCGGGGGTCCCTGGGGGGCCGGGTTTGTCTTCCACAGGAGACCAGCCAACTCTCAGAGCCCCACCTTCTCATGCCTCTTCTCTCTCCTTCCCGGACAGGTTCATGACATCTTCTATCCCTTCCCCCAGTCAGAGGGAGAGGATGAGCTCTGCTTCATTCGTGCCAACGAGTGCAAGACTGGCTTCTGCCACTTGTACAAGGTCACCGCCATCTTAAAGCCCAGTGGCTACGACTGGAGTGAGCCTCTCAGCCCTGGGGAAGGTGAGCAAAACCTGACTAACACCACCGCTCACCCAGGCAGCCATCTGTGGCTCAGGGCACTGCTTACTCACTGACCCCACCCTGTGACCGGTCCCATGAGGGAGGGGCAGGATGAGGAAAGAGCCCGCCTTTCCCGAACATCCCTCACGGCCTGGCGAGGTTATTAAGGCAACCGTTCGTTCAGTCAGTGTTATCTGTGTGGCACCCGCTGCACACCAGGCCCATCTCGCACCGGGGGTTAGCACACCACTGCCACGGATCAAATCCGGCCCACCGTTTACTTTTGTAAATAAAGTTTTATTGGCACACGGTCACGCTCATTGTTTTACAGAGTGTCTGTGGCTGATTTCATGCCACGATGACAGAGTTGAGTAGTGTGACAGCAGTGTGACATCTAGCTTACAAAGCTGAAAATGTTGGCTGTTTGGCCCTTTATAGGGAATGTGGCCAACCCCTGCTCTAGGTGCCAGGGGTGTGATTACACAGAGAGAAAGGAAAATCCCTGCTCTTACGGAGCTCTCTAGTGGAAGACATGGGCAAGAATCCAAAAACAGTCGAGAGTAATGAGCGCAGTGGCAGATGCAGCAGGACAAGAGGCTGGAGAGTGAGGGGCCTTCTTTCTGGGATGGGAGGTCAGGGGACATCTGTGGATAGTGCGTTATGAAGCAGAGACCTGGAACAGGTGGCAGAGGCAGCCCCACAGATCATTCCAGGTTGAGGGCACAGCCTGTGCAAAGGTCCTGGGGCAAGAGCTACCTGACGTATTGGAAGAGCAGAGAAGAGACGGTTGTGGCTGGAGCAGAGTGAGTGAGGGGGAGAGACAGAGGAGGGGAGGGCAGAGAGGGGACGGGGCAGCTGGTGTGGGGTGTCGGGGGCCTCAGGGAGGACTTGGGCTTTTACCATTGATCTTATATCAGTTTAAAGCCATCCCTAGGGTTGCTGTGTGGGGTACAGCTGAGGGGCAAGGAGAGGTGACAGGGATGGGTCATGGCAGCAGGCTGGACTAACCCAGGTGGATTTGATGCTGGATGAACTTTGACCTCCAAGTCACAGTGGTGTGGTGGTGGATCTTATACAGAGAGAGAGAGAAGGAGGAAAGACACAGGTGCCTGGAGGGACTTTGGAGGGTCAGTGTGAGACAGGAAGACCTGGGAGGGACAGTTTTAGGAGAGAAACGTCTAGTTGGGGTTTGGACATGTTCACGTGGCAGTGCCCAGAAGCGGCCGTGCTGCATGGGCGGGTCCACGTGCCCGAAGTTCTAGGGAGCAGAACGCATGTGCAGTGGGCGTGTGGGCGTCCTCACACAGACGGCATCTCGGCCTTGGGACAGGACGGAGCGCCAAAAGGCCAGGTCTGGGCGGGGAAGCAGTGTGGGATGAGAGCCAGCCCAGGGCCCTTCAGGCTCTCCCCCACGAGCACTGTGGACCCCGGGCCAGCTTGTCCTCAGTGGGGGCATCCCGGGCTCTGAGCAGTACTCCGTGACCCCCACCCACTCAGTGCCAGGAGCACCCAGGATCATGACAGCCCCAGATGTCCCCAGACATCGCCCTGTGTCTCCTGGGGCCAGATCGCCCCAGGGAAGCCCCACAGTTCAGAGGCAGCCCGCCAGCAAGCCTGAGGCAGTGCCGCATGGGGCACGGGGAGCCGAGCCAGGGGCAGGAACAGGCAAAGCCACAAGCTGATGGTCGAGTAAGACAGGGACAGAAGAGCGACTGCCATCTCAGGGTGTTGCCACCGCTGTCGCCTGGGCGTACTGCAGGCAGCACAGGCTGGCTGGGCCATCTCCAAGGCGGCTTTTTCTGTGGCTCTCCGGTATTGTGCTTTCCCGTCTGTCTGACTTGGCTGGAGCACCTGATCTTACCTTGGGGGACCTCACTGGGCACATCCTCGTCACAGCCTCTGGTGGCCGCGGGGTGGAGCTCGTGGCAGGTGCTCCTCCGGCCTCTGTGGTGGGCGCCCCAGGTTTCCCACCTGCCCTCCCCGCTTGCACTTCCCGGCATGTGGCTCAGGCCTGCTAGGTGCCAGCTGGACGGCCGAGAAGGCGAGACCTTGGTCACTTTGGACCAAAAGGCATGAGTTCGTTAGAGGTGCCATGGGCGGGCCTAGGGGAGGAGGAAGAGGGTCAGGAGCCTGGAGGACCGGCAAGACGCGGGAACAGCACTGGCAGGAGTGGTGTGTCGTGCCGCATGGGGTGTCCTTAGCAGCGGAGGGCCCCTTGAGAGAGAGAGGGCCGAGCGGGCATGGTCGGCAACCCCTCCACAGAAAGGTGCCAGCTCGTACCCGGAAGGCTGAGGGAGCGTGGCCGCAGGGGTGGGAGGCGGCACCCTGGGTCCTCCCAGTGGGGCAGGAGGACGGAGCAGAAGCAGGGCTCTTAACGGTAGTCCCGTGTGGCTCTGCTGCCCTTGCCCCTTCTGTAGGTGCCACCAAAAATGGCCCTGATAAGATTTGAATGAGCGCCCTCCCCAGCAGCACATGCTAGAGCTGGACCGATATAGAGAAGATGAGCGGGGCCTCTGTGCGAGGGCGACACGCAAACTGGTGGAGCTTTCCAGGTTAAAAAGCAAAAGATCTGGATGAGTGACCAGTCGGCCGTGTCCAGCCTCCATGGGAGTGAGGGACACAGGAGGAGCCTTTCTCCCTCCCAGACCCAGTTGTCCAGAATGAAACAGCCATCACTCGTAAACTGTCTCAATAAATTTGGAATGTGTGCCAGCAGGCTTCCCGTAATTATTTACCTGGCGGAAATTCAAAAGTGAGATCTACCCAAAAAAATCCAAAAAGTATGTCATAAGAACTCAGCCGAGCCTTTGCTCAGCCAAAGTGGGGTGTTTTTTTTTGTTTGTTTGTTTTTAAAGATTTTTTTTAATTTGTCAGAGAAAGAGAGAGCGTGTGCACAAGCGGGGAGTGGCAGAGGGAGAAGCAGGGAGCCGGATGTGGGACCCGATCCCAGGACCCTGAGATCATGACCTGAGCCAAGGGCAGACACTTAACCCATTGAGCCACCCAGGCACCCCTCAGCCATAGTGGTGTTTTGTTTTTTTTTTTAATTTATTTATTTGTCAGAGAGAGAGAGAGAGAGCGCGAGCGAGCACAGGCAGACAGAGCGGCAGGCAGAGGCAGAGGGAGAAGCAGGCTCCCTGCCAAGCAAGGAGCCTGATGCGGGACTCGATCCCAGGACGCTGGGATCATGACCTGAGCCGAAGGCAGCCGCTTAACCAACTGAGGCGTCCCCAGCC
>PISX010034667.1:0-13752 GCA_004024625.1 Mellivora capensis
TCATGGAGAACCTGTTCCACTATATCTTCTAGACTTCTTTATTTCTCTTCCCCTTCAGGGATTCCAATAATTCTGATGTTGGAACGTTTCATGGCATCATTTATTTCCCTAATTCTGTTTTCGTGGCTTCTAAGTTGTTTGTTCCAGGCTTCCTCCTGATCCTTTCTCTCTATCTGTTTGCCCTCCAGGTCACTAATTCTACCTTCTGTCTCAGTTACCCTAGCTTTTAGGGAATTTAGATTAGATTGGAACTATCATTGAGAGCCTTGTGAACATCATCCCTGGTGGCTTTCAGTTCTGCCCTAATCAATTCTGTTTGGTCATCCATGGCTTTCTCCAACCTAGCTATTGCCTGGATAATTGTTAGCCTGAATTCCCTTTCCGACATATTGTCTATGTCGGTGGCCATTAGCTCTGTTGCAGAAGGCCCATCCTCTGAATTTTTCTTCTGTTGGGCATTCCTCCTCCTAATCATTTTGGTAAGAGATGGCTGAACAGATGTAGCTGGATGTATTGACTGTGGTGCAATCAAGCTGCACCCTGGAACGCTTCTGAGCAATTAAGAGTCCCCACCCAAATGAAAGAAAAAAAGAAAGAGAGAAAGAAGAAAAAAAGAGAGAGAGAGACAGGAAAAAGAAAGAAAGATAAAAGAGAAGGCTCAGCCCAAATGGGCCCCAAGGTAAGATTTGTGAAGTATACAAGCAAAAACAGACAAACAAAAAGACTGATAAAAGTATATGACAAGAGAAGAAAAAATATATACATAAATATGTAGAAGCAAAACAAACAAACAAACAAAGAACCTCGTCAAAAAGAACCCCAAGTATAAGATTTATATACTACCAGGACAAACACAAATACACAGAAACACTGGCAGAAGAAAAAGATGGGAGAGTGGTTATAAATTCTCAGTGTGGGTGAGGAAGGTTATTTCGACTCTTCCTGGATGTATCTTGATAACTTTGTTAAAGGACTCAACTTTCCTAAGATAATGGGGGGTTAAAAATTGGTTTACCTATAGGGGTAGCATTGATTGGGGAAGGGATTACCTTGAAGTTTAACTCTGTGAATATTAAAAAATAAATATAAAGAAAAGAATGAACTAAAGTAAAATTTTTAAAAAATTTTAAAAATAGAAAAGCAAAAGAAAAACACGGGCATATGTATCAAAAAGTTCAGGTTAAAAGGTTATTATGGAATTTGATGTACTGGACATCTTACTGTGATGGTAAATAGGCTTAAAAAAATCTATATAAAAAATAAAAAAATTTAAAAATTTAAAAATGAACCAGAATAGTGGGAACGAATTAAAAATAAAAGTTATATCTATGAAGTAGTGGTTGTTGTTCTCTTGTCGCTTTTTATTGTGTTCCCCCCCAATTCCCGTTGGCTTTCTGGGGGAGGGGCCTGCCGCATGGGTTTTCAGGTAGTGTTTCCTGAGTTAAGTCCTCCCGCCCCCCTCAAGGGGGTGGGCTCTGAGGAAACCGTTTTTTCAGGCTTTTGTTCTCTGGAGGTTTTTATGTTTGTTTTCTCTCCCCTTGGCAGCTCTTGATGGTTTTTGGAGGTTTAGAGGAAAGCAAACTGCTTTCCTCTAAACCAACCTCCCTCCCAGAGAGAAGCCCCAGTCCATTCCCTTCTGGGCACTGCAGAGCACATAAGTTCCCCCTCGGCCTCTGGCAGAGCACGTTCCCAGTTGCCATCCCTGGGGACACAGGGACTCCTGGTTGTACCCAAAACCACAACAGCGGTGGCTGTCTGGGCAGCTCCGGACCGCTAGAGAGGTTCCCAGCAGCGATCACACACTGAGATTTTCCCGCTGGCCCGGGCTGGGAGCGCTCAGACTTTCCGGGTCCTATAGCGCCAGGTTGGCACCTGCACGAGCCTCTCTCAGGGGAGGGTGTGGGGCGCATCTCAGGCTCTGCTAGCGTGGCGCACCGCATGCGTGGGGACTGCAAAAAGGCTCTTTCTGCCAGCTGGGGGGGCTCCCACGCCCTTAGGTGCTCTTGCTGGTGGCTCAGGACCAAGACCTGGTTTCTCCACCTCACTCTCTCTGGCTGTCCCTAACGTCCCAATTCCCACAATTTCGCCCCGTGATCCTTTGCTCTTTCTGAGTGCTTTCTACCAGACTTCAAGTTAATGCTGGTCCCCAGACGCAGGGGACTCTCAGATTGGGGTATCACTTCCCAATGGGTCGCTTCTGGTGGCTCCCTCCCCCTTTTGTTTATCTTCCTATCCCAGTCCGGCATTTCCACTCCACTTTACCTGCCCACTGGCGTCTTCTGCCCCCACAGAGATCCAGACGTGTATAATTCTGATCTCAGGCTGATTTCGTGGGTGATCAGAGTTCCTTGGTAGGTTATCTGCTCACTTTAGGGTACAGGTTGAAAAGGAGCCTCCTCTTAGTTCCCCGCCATCTTGTCCCTAGAACTGAGAACGAGTTTTAAAACTATGCTAAGGGTTCTAACTCCTTCCTCTGCCATTGTCTATGTAAATCTCAGTCAAGTTACTTAAGCTCTCTGGACCTCATCCTCTCATCTGTAAAACAGTGTGGTCCAAATGTCTTCTTGTGCTAGGAGAAGCTGGATCAGTCTTGTGGACAACAGGCCACGGCTACTTTTTGGCTATTTGCTATGTGACCATTATTCTTACATCCTTGAATATACTGAATTTTTCAAAACTGTCTTGAGAAAAACTGCATTGAGCTTAAACCACTCCATTTTCACAAAATAATACATTAAGTAAAATAGAGGTCACCTGGCTGGCTCATTGGAAGAGCATGCAACTTTTGATCTTGCAGTTGTGAGTTCAAGACCCAGGTTTAATGTAGAGATTACTTAAAATCCTTTGACGAGGAGGGGGAATATACTATTTTTATTGAGGAAAAAATAAAATCTTTAAAAAAGTAAAACAGCATAGGATGATCCAGGATGCCCTTCAGCTTTGTTTCGAATTGTCATAAGACAACTTTGGCATTCTGGCTCCTGAGTAACCACCTCTTGGTGTCTGGAGTTAGACCCTGCAGCTTCCTCCATCAGTGTGTCTTCTTCCATGTCAGAGGGAAGCAGGTCACCTCCAGGAAGAGAAACGGACTGTTGAAGCCTGGGTGCTTCTTCACAGACAAACATTTTTTCCTGACAAACATTTTTTCCTGATGTATGTGAGAGAGAATGCATGTTTGATCTGATGGGGATGAGGCAGGGACAGACTTACACCCCATTAAGAGCTTTGAAACACTTTTATCACTTAAGGGGTGAGATCTCAGCATAGGAAAACCAAAAAATCAGGTCCTGTAGTATCTGATTATTAAGTAATATGATCATAATTCAAAAGTAGAGGGAATTTACTTGGAGGAAGAAAAAGTTTCTGACTCTGTTATCTGTCTCAAAGTTCTGAACCTCCTGTTCACTGTCATATGAAAAGAACTTCCTTATCAGCTTGGGACCGGAAAGGCATGTGTCCCTTTTTCTGACCCCAAATTCCCCCTGAAACATCCCTCACAGAGTGGTTCTTCTAGGGATTAAACAAGATAGTGGTTGTGAAGGGCTCAGCCCTGGGCATGGGATGGACAGATAGATCTCAGTCACTATTCCTGGTGATCATTTGGTCTTTGGCTCCTTTGCAAAAGTCTCAGTGAGTGAAACAAAGGACTGAGCTTAGCCTGAGCTGAGTTCCTGGGCCCCATGCTCATGCATGGGGAGATGTCTGTCCCAGGAAGGGCCCTGCAGATGCTGCAGGGACAGGAGTTTGTCCCTTTAAGCCTGGACAAGGTTAGATGAGGATAGAAAGATTTCCCCCTGTTCTCATCATGCCAAATCCACCTCTGTCCTGGTAGGACCTATCTCATCACAGGAATTCTTTGAGGACTCAGCCATTTCCTGTGGCCATGCTCTCTGTGCTTATCCTTATTCTATGTAACACTGAACCCTTCTTCCCAATGCCAAAAGGAACAACTTTTTAAATGTATCAGGATGTCCTTTCCCAGTACTCTGCAAACACCTGGAGAACCATGCCTGGTAGTTATGTACAAATTGATTGTTTTGTTAATGCAATTCAGAATTCTTAGAGAAGAGAGTTCCTGTGAATAAGATTTTTTTATTCCCTTTTGAATAAAGCAAAAAAAAAAAATTTTTTTTTCCAAAAGTCAACATGGATCCGCCTTAAGTTTTACAGAGTTTGAGAATAGTTGGGCTTGAATACCACATAAAATTTATTTCTCTCACATTGTGTTTTGTGAATCTATCTTTGTCCATTTGGCTTATTGCTTGAAACATTAGAAAAGATGAAATTAGCTGATAACAAGAAACATCCAATTTTACTCTATCTGACCCTTCCCATCTCCATATGTATTAGTCTACTGCAGATCTGACTCATCTTGTGGGTGAATACAATAACAATATTTCAAAATAGTAGAGACCATGAAAAGACTACTTGCAGAGAGTTTTGCTCTGTACCAGTGATACTGGAGGCTTGTAGCCAGAAGGAGCAGGACAACCACCTTCCTGAATAATCCCCAGCATCTAACAGTTCCATGTATTTCTCAAAAAGCCCACAAAAGCAATAGGGTCTACTTTTGCTTCAAGGGGCTCATCACCTTACATAGGCATCCTTGAGATTTAGAATACAATCAAGTGGGACGCCTAGGTGGCTCAGTGGGTTGGACGACTGCTTTCGGCTCAGGTCATGATCCCAGAGTCCCGGGATCGAGTCCCGCATCAGGCTCCCAGCTCCACGGGGAGTCTGCTTCTCCCTCTGACCTTCTCCTCACTCACGCTCTCTCTCACTGCCTCTCTCTCAAATAAATAAATAAAATCTTAAAAAAAAAATCCCTTTAAAAAAATACAATCAAGTGTAATTGAAATTTTAACTTACGCAATATGTGTGTGAATAAGGATGTCACAAGGGTGAGGCACAGTTTGGTTTGGTTTGGTTTTGTCTAGAGGACCTGGTATTATTCTTTAATCATCCCTCTGTTTCTAAAATGTTAAAGCCAAAGATCCAATGTCTCCCTTCACCCTGGAGAGTTGTCTGCACTGACTGGGTTACTTTATAGTTTCTGTAATGTAGTTTCCTCATCATTTAAAAAATGAGCAATTACATGTGTCCCATTCTGTGGAAATGTTTTTCAAAATAAGCCTTGTGTTTCTTAATGCTAGATAGCCAGAAAATAGAACTGGCTAACTAGAATCCTTTAGATACCACTAATGACAGGGATTAACCAAAGCTAGAAAATCCTATTTTAATATTTTTTTAAACTGAGTTCCAAATAGACTGTTCAGCCTGCAGCCACAGTCTCCAAAATATGAACTGAATATGAAAACATTTTAACTTTCATGTTTTAATGATAAGAATGTTGTTGGCATTAATATTTGAACATTTCAGCATACCTAGTTCTGAAGCTATGTCATGGCAGGCTCAGAATCCACTGGCAGACTATAAATAAAATCTTTCTATAAATACACTTTATGCCAAACTACCAGCAGAATACATTTTTCATCTTCTAAACAGATGGCATAAGAGAAAAATCATGCATGTATATGATTAATCAAATGTGCTTTTGCTGATAGAATTTTCATTACCATTACCAGCATGGGTTTTAAGAATTTCTGCATGTTATATTTTCTTATGAGAATTAGCTTATTTAAGGAAACGATTAAAATAAATGAAGACACGAAGATGACAGGCCTTTATGTGTTTGGTTTCTCTGAGGTCCAGCGGGCCTGAGATTTAAAAAGGGTTTGGTTTTTTTTTTTTTTTTTGGCAAAGACTAAGGCAGGCAACTCTTTGGGCCTATGGTTGATCCACCTGCTTAGGTTCTCACTTTCTTGTTATCCCAGCTCCTATGCCAACTGCCCACTGGTCATCTGTCAAAACTTCTATTCTGCTGAGAAGTTGGCGTTCATCAAAGGCCTTACCCTCTCCATGCTCATGACCAGTTTGTGAGACACTGAAAACAAGGGAGAGACTTTACTGGGGAAAATGCCATGGCAAAGGCCTCTGGCATATTATAAAATAGCACCAACAGGGACTGTGTTATAGTCATTAAAGAATGGGGCCTCCTCTAGACTTTGGCTGGGTTTGAACCCAGAAGGTCTATCACTAGAGCAAAGGATGGTGGCTTCACACCCCTATTATCCATGCTTCTATTTATCCTTGAGCAGGATACCAGACTTTCATCTGGCCATATTACCATCTAGAATCAAAGGCCAACTCCTAAAGCCACCCTGAGGGCTAGGTGAGACCATGGGACTAGACCGTGACCTGGGACTAAAGTTGAACGAAGATATATATGGGGTGGATGGCTTAGTTTTTGCCTTTCTGCATTTTTCTTGCCTCTGGATTATAGTATGTGTGTGTGATGGCTGGAACTCCAGAAAGCATTTTAGACCATGAGATGGCCAAGAGGCTAGAAGCAGTATAGTCAGATGGTGCGTGGAAATTTAGAGCTGGTATCCCCGAAATCACCGAGGAGCTATCATGTCAGCTCTGCCCTGCCTCTTGCTAGACTTCTTTTATGTGTGTGTGGGGGGGCGGGGGAGGTAGAAATGAAGAGCCATATTGCTGAACATACTGTCAATGGACCTTTAGCAAACTGCTTAACCTCTCAACACCTTAGTTATCACACCTATAAGATGAGGATAATAATAGCACCTAACTCATTAGGTTTCTGTGGGTATTAAATTAGATACCTGCAAAGCACGGAGGGCAGGAGCCTGTGCATAACAAACCCTCCACAAACACAGACTATTGTTCTTGTTAAGGATGCCTGGCATGTGAGTACCTAACAGGCAGTTGAAAAGGGACCTGGGAAGTTCCTCGGCATGTTACTTTTTTAATGTTCTGAAGCATGAATGTGAATCATGCCCTCTGAGAGGCAATGAGTCATTTAGCAAGTCAGAGACTAGCATCTCCTCTGAGTACATCTTTGCTGTCCTCTGCTCACACAGTAACCCACTCATGGTATGACTAGAACATTGTTTCCTCATGAAAACAACGTGGGGAGAAAAAAAGCCAAATGCCCATGCTAGTCACAGTAAGGAAGAAAATATTGAGATGCCTAATAAGGTAATAAAATGAAGTTTTATTGACATTTTGGCAATGGCTCTGAATTACATGAATATACCCACCATACGTTTCATGCAAAGGAAGCTATAGATGAGAGAAGGCATTTTAAACATGAGCATTTTCAAATGTCTCTCAATGTCTTTCACAAATGTGTGGACCTCCTGTTGCATATGATTCACAAGCACAATCCACAGGTAATAGAAGAACTGAAGTTGAAGAATTAAGGGGGATATAGAATCATGACAGTGGGTAGATCCTTTGTCTCAAAAGAGCTCCAAGAGTGAAGAAACTATTTTTATTTTATTCATACCCATCTACTCCCCTCAAAGGACCTCCAACTTTTTTTTTTATAATAAAAGACACAGGATTAGCAAAATCATACAACCACTGAGACAAGAATGAAAGGGAAGTCACTGAAAGGGAAGAATTATTACAGGCAAACAATCTGGTTCCTGGTCTAGAGATGCCACTTCCTGAGGTTTCTCCTGGATCAGAGATCATGCTTGGAGAAAGTCTACTTAGAACAGAGGGAGGAGTGGATGCTGTGTGCTGTGGTAGGTCTCTCTACCACATTTGCCCCCCCACCCAGTGCCCTCACCACCCCCTCCACTCTGCCGCATGCCCACAGAGACTGACCTGTGGTCCTCGTCTACCAGCTCCCTGCCTTCTGGCTCTGGTTAAGCCAGCAATGACCCCTCGCAGAAGACCAGAGGAAGGGGAAAGATTGAGATCATAGCCTTTATCCTCCAGTTTCCTCCCTGTGAGGTTGCTTCGAATTGTCTGCCTCCCTAGACCCAAGCTTACTACTCCTCTCAGAAGAGCCTGTTCTGTATGCCTCCTTTCAGGTTCTTTAAACTTCTACCTTCCTTTAGAGTCTAAGGATGCCAAATTTAGCAAAGACAAATGTAGGAAAGGCAGACAAATCTGAATTTCAAAAAATCAACTTTTTAATAACTCTTGCAGTATTTTGGTGTCCATCTTCTACCAAGATTATTTTATCATTTATCTAAAATTCAAATTTAACAGGGCATCCTGTACTTTATCTGGCAACCCTACCCTAAGGGTACTGTCAGCTGCTAACCCTGGGTTCCTGTTAGCTTCTCTATACCCTACCCACGCCTTTGGAATGAGTCCCTTTGTCTATAAGCCATCCTTGAATTATTCTGATGTGACTGTGCCATCTGTTTTCCCTCAGGATCTTGATACAGTCCTCATACCCTTTAGTTTTTCCCTGTCAAGGTTATTTCCTCTCAACTATCTCTCTCATATGTTAATTTCTTTGAGAAGATTTTCACAAAGCTTCTATAACTAACCCAATGAGACTGAAAGGGGATCCTTACTCTCAAAAAATAGATGATGCAGAGGTGGGAATGATGTCCCGTTAAGGAACTCAATTTAGATCCTTGCATCATGCATCTTAGCTTGGCTTTCCCCGAAAGTAGAGCGTGAGACAAAGGCTTGCTTGCAGGTAGCATATTTCTGAATGTCAGGAGCAGGAGTGCAAGGTGGGGAAAGCAAAATAGGGAAGAAGGGATAGCCAATGTGAGGAAGTGATTAGTATTTGATCCCCCAAAACCTTACAAAGATCTCATGAATGTGACTCAGACCATCTATCCAGGGACTCAAAGAAGGAAACATTTATCAGTGGAGCCTGTTCCCTGTCAGGGAGCAAGAATTTTACTCCCTTCAAGGTCCTTCTAGCCAGATTAAGAATCAGGTTGACATGAGAGAGATTAACAGAGAAACTCAAATTTAATTTCGTACATATGGGGAATCCACACAGACATGGAAATTCCAAAGAAAGATAAAATGAAGTATATATGTCATTCTGGACTAAGAAGAAGGGGTCTGGGACTTCGAAGGGAGGGAAGACAATTCATGGGAAGATGAAAAAATAAATGTTTGGTAAGCAAATGTGTTCTGGGCCACTCAAACAATGGGACATAAAGGACTTTAATCAAACAGGCCTTGTTAGGTTCCTCCCTATCTACCATACCTAGTTCATATTATAATGTAGTTCTCTGTGGTGATAACTCTTCTTGGAGCAGATCTTCTATCTAAATTATTTTAGGCAGTTACTAGGGAAGGGTAAAGGGCTTTTCCTGAATCTGCTATGTTTTTATTGATTTTTAATCCATAATAATCTTCATGCCAGAGTAGTCCATCTTGAGGTAGACTTCCATGGCCCCCATCATATATGCCCTGCATTTCCAGGTTAAACATTAGGGAATGCAGAGCCAGTTCTTGAGATTTCCATGCTGCAACATTAGAGAGGACTCAAGGCAAGCAATGGGAAGTGCTTTGCACAAGCCTGAAGTACAGTACTGTCTAGTACTGTCTAGTTGCAACTCCCTGAGAGGATCAAAACCTCCACAACATGGATGGAGGCAAAAAGATTTCGAGGGGGGCAAACATGCCTCCCATACCCAATGAAGATGAGTCTACTTCTTACAGGAAGGTGAGCAACAAGTTTACCCAGAGAAATGCCAAGACATTAATGGAGATATTCAGAAGCTAATACTGTTGAGGAAGCATATCCTTCCTAAGATGAGATTGCTGGAGGAGTTGTCACAGTTGACAGCAACCAGAAGTCAGACACTCAGGCACATAATATGCTTGGGTAGAGCTTAATTCATTGAGAGGAGCCAAGCCAAACTCCTCTTTGAGACCACTACATGTCTATAGTAAATGCTTACAACAGGCCATGGCGGTGTTCACAGAAAGTCTCCAAGTCGGCATACGTGGGAAATTCATGGCTTCTTCAGTGCAATTGCAGTTTAGGGGCAATTACTTCAATTTGGGCACAATCAGAATTTCATGACTTAGAGTCACCATTAGTCCTGAGTAGCAGCAGTATTGATTCATCTGGAAACTTAAGTGGTTCTGCATGGAAACATGGCAGAGTTTATGCTCCTATGTCCTGGTGTACATCTCACTCTACCCACACACCCAAGACAATCAGCCTCAGCTATGTTTCCATTAGAGACTTTGGTGGGACAGAGACTCATAGCAAATCACCTCCATCCCTCCCTTGTTGGTGTAAGAACACTTCTGAGAAAGAAGCCTTGATTTTATCTAAGTCATCACTCTTGTTCATCCTTGAATCCAAACCACTCTCCATGGTCGGGTCAAAGAGAAAGACAAAGCACTAAGAAGGTGGGCAAAAGAGTCCATGCTTAGGTGTGGGTATAATTAGCATTATGAAAATAATATAACTTATTCATAAATAACATTATAACTCACAGGCCTGTCTGAAGGAGTGACAGCAGATGACCCTCATATTCTAGTATAGAATATAATTCCTCCCCACATGGTAAGCCAGAATTAGGCTTCTAATCATCCATCAGGTAAGCTGTATGTTAGTTCAAATTATTATCATCATGGGTATAATTCAACTTTTCACTTTGTGGCAAATAAAGAAACCTAAGCAGTATTTTTCAGTATTTTTCTTCTCTGTGTGAAATGTAGTAGTGTGAAATACAACCACAATAATTTAAAACTGCTCCTCTGCTCCCAGTAGTGCAACATTTTAAACTTCATTTTTACTTTTGTGTCTATAAAAAAAAATCCTTGAAAAATGATTAAAATGCACTTCTATTTAAAAAGAGAGGAACATAGAGAACTGGGCTTTAAAATATTTTATTTTTCACATTATTCCACCATTCAGAGAAGATAGAAAATGTGTTAGCCATCAACTCACATGACCTTAAAGATTTGAAAAAAATTAAGACCTTGTTTTAGCTTAGATCCTGCTCTAGAGCATATCGCCTTTTGACCTATAAGTAGGATTATGCTCAAATTACACATAGTTGCACTTCAACTATTGTAGTTAACTAACAAGACTACAACAATTAAGACTGCATTTCATCTGCAAAAAAAATTCAATTTGGTCTCCCCTTTTCTTTTCATCAATATGTCAACAATAGATTGTTCCTCAAAAAACTGCATATCCTATAACATATTTGAATGAATCATGAGTTGGGGGCACCTGCATATTCTTTTTTTTTTTAATTTTTCTAATAAACATATAATGTATTTTTATCCCCAGGGGTACAGGTCTGTGAATCACCAGATTTACACACTTCACAGTACTCACCATACCACATACCCTCCCCAATGTCCATAACCCACCACCCTCTCCCGATCCCCCTCCCCCCAGCAACCCTCAGTTTGTTTTGTGAGATTAAGAGTCACTTATGGTTTGTCTCCCTCCCAATCCCATCTTGCTTCTTTTCTTCTTTTCCTACCCCCCCAACCCCCCATGTTGCATCTCCACTTCCTCATATCAGGGAGATCATATGATAGTTGTCTTTCTCCGATTGACTTATTTCACTGAGCATGATACCCTCTAGTTCCATCCACGTCATTGCAAATGGCAATATTTCGTTTCTTTTGATGGCTGCATAGTATTCCATTTTGTATATATACCACCTCTTCTTTATCCATTCATCTGTTCATGGACATCTAGTTTCTTTCCATAGTTTGGCTATTGTAGACATTGCTGCTATAAACATTCGGGTGCACGTGCCCCTTCGGATCACTACGTTTGTATCTTTAGGGTAAATACCCAGTAGTGCAATCGCTGGGTCATAGGGTAGTTCTATTTTCAACTTTTTGAGGAACCTCCATGCTGTTTTCCAGAGTGGTTGCACCAGCTTGCATCTGCACCAAGAGTGTAGGAGGGTTCCCCTTTCTCTGCATCCTCACCAGCATCTGTCATTTCCTGACTTGTTACTTTTAGCCATTCTGACTGGTGTGAGGTGATATCTCATTGTGGTTTTGATTTGAATGTCCCTGATGCTGAGTGATGTGGAGCACTTTTTCATGTGTCTGTTGGCCATCTGGATGTCTTCTTTGCAGAAATGTCTGTTCATGCCCTCTGCCCATTTCTTGATTGGGTTATTTGTTCTTTGGGTGTTGAGTTTGATAAGTTCTTTATAGATTTTGGATACTAGCCCCTTATCTGATATGTCATTTGCAAATATCTTCTCCCATTCTGTCAGTTGTCTTTTGGTTTTGTTAACTGTTTCCTTTGCTGGGCAAAAGCTTTTGATCTTGATGAAATCCCAATAGTTCATTTTTGCCCTTGTTACCCTTACCTTTGGCAATGTTCCTAGGAAGAAGTTGCTGCGGCTGAGGTCGAAGAGGTTGCTGCCTGTGTTCTCCTCAAGGATTTTGATGGATTCCTTTCTCACATTGAGGTCCTTCATCCATTTTGAGTCTATTTTCGAGTTTGGTGTAAGGAAATGACCCAATTTCATTTTTCTGCATGTGGCTGTCCAATTTTCCCAACACCATTTATTGAAGAGGCTGTCTTTTTTCCATTGGACATTCTGTCCTGCTTTATTGAAGATTAGTTGACCATAGAGTTGAGGGTCTATTTCTGGGCTCTCTATTCTGTTCCATTGATCCATGTGTCTGTTTTTGTGCCATTACCATACTGTCTTGATGATGACAGCTTTGTAATAGAGCTTGAAGTCTGGAATTGTGATGCCACCAACTTTGGCTTTCTTTTTCAATATTCCTTTGGCTATTCGAGGTCTTTTCTGGTTCCATATAAATTTTAGGATTATTTGTTCCATTTCTTTGAAAAAAATGGGTAGGATTTTGATAGGGATTGCATTATATGTGTAGATTGCTTTAGGTAACATAGACATTTTCACAATATTTGTTCTTCCAATCCAGGAGCATTGGAACATTTTTCCATTTCTTTGTCTTCCTCAATTCTTTCATGAGTACTTTATAGTTTTCTGAGTATAGATTCTTAGCCTCTTTGGTTAGGTTTATTCCTAAGTATCTTATAGTTTTGGGTGCAATTGTAAATGGGATAGACTCCTTAATTTCTCTTTCTTCTGTCTTGTTGGTGTAGAGAAATGCAACTGATTTCTGTGCATTGATTTTATATCCTGACACTTTACTAAATTCCTGTACAAGTTCTAGCAGTTTTGGAGTGGAGTCTTTTGGGTTTTCCACATAGAGTATCATATCATCTGCAAAGAGTGATAGTTTGACTTCTTCTTTGCCTATTTGGATGCCTTTAATTTCTTTTTGTTGTCTGCTGATCCTAGGACTTCTAGTACTATGTTGAATAGCAGTGGTGATAATGGACATCCCTGCCATATTCCTGACCTTAGCAGAAAAGCTTTCAGTTTTTCTCCATTGAGAATGATATTTGCGGTGGGTTTTTCATAGATGGCTTTGATAATATTGAGGTATGTGTCCTCTATCCCTACACTTTGAAGAGTTTTGATCAGGAAGGGATGCTATACTTTCTCAAATGCTTTTTCAGCATCTATTGAGAGTATCATATGGTTCTTGTTCTTTCTTTTATTAATGTGTTGTATCACATTGATTGATTTGCGGATGTTGAACCAACCTTGCATCCCTGGAATAAATCCCACTTGGTCGTGGTAGATAATCCTTTCAATGTACTGTTGAATCCTATTGGCTAGTATTTTGGTGAGAATTTTCGCATCTGTGTTCATCAAGGGTATTGGTCTGTAATTCTCTTTTTTTGATGGGATCCTTGTCTGGTTTTGGGATCAAGGTGATGCTGGTCTCATAAAATGAGTTTGGAAGTTTTCCTTCCATTTCTATTTTTTGGAACAGTTTCAGGAGAATAGGAATTAATTCTTCTTTAAATGTTTGGTAGAATTCCCCTGGGAAGCCATCTGGCCCTGGGCTTTTGTT
>PISX010034668.1:0-13644 GCA_004024625.1 Mellivora capensis
GATCACATGAACTTGGAAAACATTTGGGTTAGTTCCTATCTGTCTTTTAGAATTGTCCAATCCTTACAAGAACTTGCCTTCAAACCAACTAAATAGAGCTCCTTTGCATGTTAATTTTAGCAATACTACTCAGAGGTAGAGAAAATATCTTACATTTACAGCATATATGGAAACACACACAAACACAGACAAGATGTAAACAAAATCTGAATTTCGTTTTCCTATTTGTGGAGAGGACATTATAGGCCCAATTTTTAAATACTTCCCTATATTCATTCATTCATTCATTCATTCATTTTTATGAAAAACTTCTCCCTAAAATTCTCATGTCAAAGATTGTTTCTTAGGTCCTAGAGGAAAATGGGGGTAGAAAACTTAAAACAAGGGCAGGAGAGAGAGTATCTAATTTCTCCAAGGTGGATATTTGGAGCATATCTGTCTGTTATCAGAGATGCTAAATTCTGGGCATAATCGCTCTTTCAACACTTTGTATTTTAAAAGAACTCCCCCCCTCCTTTTTTTTTTTTCATTTTTTCTTCAATCTCAGGAGATTGTGCGCTCTGTTTATTTCAAATACATGAAAATATTTATAATTTCATATATATATTAATATAGCTAATATAAAGGATAAATATATTTAAAGGATCCATCATGTGGTCATGAATGAATAAGATCTATCAATAGCAAGTCAACCTATAAGTCTTTCAATGGCTTAACTGAAGCACAAGACATATCCAGAGAGGTCATAGATGATGTAGCCCCCATGATCCAAAAGTTTACTCCCAAAATTTATCTAAGAAAGCAAAGGCCTTTATTTCACAGGTGATAAGGATGGTGTAGTGAAAATGGTGTTTCTAGTCTCCCAAAAAAATGTGAGATGCAGGGCAACTGGCTGGCTCAATCAGTGGAGCATGTGACTCTTGATCTCGGAGTTGTGAGTTTGAACTCCATATTGGGTGTACAAATTACTTAAAAATAAAATCTTCGGGGCACCTGGGTGGCTCAGATGGTTGAGCGTCTGCTTTCCATTTAGGTCATGACCTCCAGGTCCTGGGATGGAGCCCCATATCCCACTCCTAGCTCAGCAGGGAGTCTGCTTCTCCCTCTCCCTCTGCCTCTCCCCTGCTTGTGCTCTCTCTGTGTCTCCCTTTTAAATGAATAAATTTTTAAAAATCGTTTTAAAAAATCTTTAAAATAAAAAAAATGTGAGATGCCTTCAGTCATAGACCTGCTAATCTGTGACACCAGGCAAATCCTTCTGGAATGGGATTTTTCCACACTAACAAGGAATGAAGGCTGAGATGACAGAATTTCCTATGGGCTAGAACCTCTCTTGACAAACACATCTGAGAGCTGGCACAACAGGGGATGGTAGGGGGCTTGGATCATTAGTCTGTTCAACTGGTTGCCATGATGTACTCCAGTAAATGTACTCTCTGGATGATGGAAAACAAAGAGGACATTCTCATTGATCACAAAGCCAACCTTTTAGGAGATGGAATAAGACAAAAGGAAAAATGTCACAGCTTTATCTAAGCTTTGGGTCTCTTGCAGTCAAACTAATACCTAGGAGGGGTGAGCCATGGGCTGGGGAATGCGTGTTGTTTTATCAGGTACCTTGTTGCATGGAAGTTTTCTTGAGGTTGGTAGGTGACCTAATGACAATCCAACCCATTCCATGACCAATTCATCTTATCACAGGAATCTTCTGGAAGGAGTGGATTCTCTAACACCTTTTAAGTACTAGATCTATACCTATTCATTTTGTGACTTTGGCTTCAAAGATGTCCTTTAGGAACTGACAACAGTGCAACATAAAGACAGACAAAAGAAAACAAAGAACATCCCTGGGAGGAAAATGGATCAGCAACCAAAGAATACCCTACCAAATTTAACCAAAGAGTTGCCAGCCCCAAGGACCTAGTTCTACATATATTTTCACTGGTTACTCTAAGTTTAGAAAAAGTGAAAAAGGACTCCCAACACTCTTGGTACACCAGAATCCACAGGTAGTGATTCTGGGAGGCTGAAATGGTAAGAAATCTTACCTTCTGCTGGCTGTATGGCTGCTATGCCAGATCTGGAGAGGACATTATAGGCCCAATTTTTAAATACTTCCCTGTATTCATTCAATGTCAGTGCAGCAGTGTCCAAATTGTGCAGTATCTAGAAGTTAAAAATATCCTGCCAACTAAGCCCTTTGTTGGGGAACAAGATTTCCTGTCCCCTCAAAGTCCTTCTAGTTGGACTAAGACAAACATGGACATGAGATAGATTAATATCCCTAATATCGTGACTTTAGTTGAAACCAAGAGTCAAACGTTCAACTGACTGGGCCACCCAGGTGCCCTAGGTAGACAGGTTTTAATAGGTTAAGGAGAGGATGTAGCAGAGGGAGCTTCAGAGGAAAAGGTAGGTAGAGCAACAGGATAGAATGGGAGTGAAGATGAGAAAGGGAGAGAACAGAGGAAGATGGCGCGGGAACTGGGGCCTGAGCACATGGTGGCTGTGTAGTATTTGTTGGTTGACATAGAATGTATAGGAAGGGAAGAAGAGGCCCCAGCAGCCCTTTTTCGTGTTTGTAATCACTTGCCTTATTGACTTGAAAAATTATATGTTGGAATAAGGCAATATGATGTTCTTGATAGAGTTTGGAACCTTCAAAATATGAATTAAAATAATAATCCCATTCAGTTTTTGTCAATGTTAGAACCAAGTATGTCCAATTGAAACTTGGAAATGTCAAAGAATCCACTTATGGCCATTGAAGTTCTAAAGCTCTTCTTAAGTCAGTCCATTTATATACAAAAGCCCATGAGGAGGGAAAGTATTTTTTATACATAAGGAAGGCATCTCTTCTTTCTGGTTGAATAGAGGAGTAGTATACTGGAGCAAGAGCAAATCCAAAAACGATCAAGTCCAGGAGTGCCTGGGTGGCTCAGTCAGTTAAGTGTCTGCCTTCTGCTCGGTCATGATCTCAGGGTCCTGGGATGGAGCCCTGCATCTGGCTCCTAGCTCAGCAGGGAGCCTGCTTTTCTCCCTCCCTCTGCCCTTCCCCCCAACCCTTTCCCACTTGTCCTCTCTGCTCTCTATCATGCTCTCTCTGTCTCAAATAAGTAAACAAAAATCTTTTTTTTTTTTTTTTTTTAATTTAGGAAGTGACTGAGGTGTAAAACTGTATGTCTGTCAAGGAATGGCAGATAGGTCTGAGTTTGAGGTGGTCAGGTTGCTGTCATGAGTAGAGAACAAGCAGTATCTGTTTTTTTATTTTATTTTATTTTATTTATTTGACACAGAGAGAGAGAGATCACAAGTAGGCAGAGCAGTAGGCAGAGGGAGAAGGAGAAGCAAACTCATAGCTGAGCAGGGAGCCTGACATGGGTCTTCATCCCAGGACTCTAGGATCCTGACCTGAGCCGAAGGTAGACACTTAACCAACTGAGTCACCCAGACATCCCTAAATTAATAAAACCTGGAATAAAAAAAAGACCAAGTCTATCTCCTCCTATTGGGTCTGTAGTGACCACCAGTGATAGGAAAAGAGAGCTCCTCTGGCCAAAACCCCCCGACTTCATTTTAGCAAGGTATCCCATTATTAATTTTCATAGTTGGAAAGGAAAATTTGCTTTGTTCCGGGGAACATGGTAGATTCATGTCCAAGGACAATCTACAAGGTCACAAAGCAAGCAGGAAGTGTTTAAGGGGCAGACACACAGGTATAGTGAGCGTGACATGCAGAGGAGGCAGTGCTCCAGGGATTCATCATTACTGATGTGATGTCAAGGGTGATGTCAAGGAGACTCAATGGCCCCAGGAAGGTCACTTTCTAACAGTTAGTCTTGGTCTTCTAGAAACACTGGGTTCTGTGTTTCCTCTATATCATAGGTCTGTTGAAATCTCAAAGAAGCTGCAATTAATCAAGACTTAAAGTAGAGAGCATAGGTCAGTGAGTTAGACGTACATAGCCACTAGAGTTCTTGGAACAGTTATAGTGTGACAATGTCTGTATTTGGAAAATAACATCAATACATTATTAATGCAGTATTTATTGATCTTTACTCTGTAATACATATGGTGCTGTGCTGGGACCTCAGGAGCATGTAGGTGGGTTAATCCTCATAATACTTTAGGGGTTGGTACTAGATGTCCCCTATTTTCCCTGAGAATGTAGATGCTGGGCCCTGCCTTTTTGTTTCTTTTTCTTTTTTTAACAGTAAGTGTATAAAATAGGAGCTAAATGTAAGCTGGAGGAATATATATAACGAAAGCATGAACTGGAATGTATGAGGAAGTTCTTGTTGACTAAGAATTAAATTGCCATGAGATAAACAGGAAAAAATCAAATTTAATAGCATATGTATGGAGACTCCACACAGATGGGAAACTTGCAAAGATTGGCAAAGTAAAATATATTTGTCTTTCAGGAGAAGAGAAGAAGAAGGAAAAGAAGAGGAAGGTCGAAGTCTGGCAACTCCAAGGGAAGAAATGAAAGTCACAGAAAGCAAAAAAGAGTAAGTATTTGGTAAACAAATATATCCTGGGTGACTCAAAAATATAGGATATAGAGTACTTTGTTCAAATAGAACTTACTAGATTCCTCCCTGTTTCTCAAATCTAGTTTATATCATAATGTAGTTATGTATGATGAGAGATCTCATTCCGGGGCATTCTTCATCTTCAAAATTTTAGGTAGTAGGGGGGAAGTAAAGACTTTTCCAGAGTCTGCTGATTTTGATTGCTTTTTAACTCAAAGTAATCTTTCTGCCAAAGTAGTCCATCAGGGGGCAGCCTGAGCTTGGCCCATACAATCTGTAAGCTATTTTGTCGAATTTAATAAGACACACACAGAAAGAAAAAAAAATACTGTGTGAAATTACATGGAATCAAAACAAAGTTAAAATAATCAAAGTGAAGATTAGACGGTTTGCTTCTAGCAACTTTGAGCAAAGGAATGTTGAGACGTTGATCTAATGGTAAGATGAAGCCAGTAATGGGAACCCTCCCTAAAATGGAGTCAGGAGGTTTCAGCAGGGGGAACCCTCGAGCCTTATCATTCATAGTCAACAGCAGCTCCAACCGGAAGGGAAGGTCTTGACCTTACACAAATTTGGAGATAAAATCCACATCCGATGCCAATACTCTACTGTTCCAGCTGGAGAAAGAGATTCTTTTCTTATTCCTCCCAGGCAACAGCTAAACCAAGGAAAACCCACCATCTTTCACACTACCAATTACTCCAAAAATTTTTACTCAGGTGCAGACCTCAACTTACCCCTTGTCTTCTCAAAAGAGCTTGCCTCTTCTTTGTTCACTGGACTTGGCTATGGATTTACAGCAGCCTGTTTGTCCCTCATTGCAATTCTGTTATTCCTGAATAAACCCATCTTTTTGTAGCATAACTAGCAGTTTTTATCCGTAAGGTTAAATATAACAAGGCTCACTTAGGCAGGATGAATAAATACTTGAGTTCTATACAGGACAGTGACTGTACTTAATGTAAACTTGAAACTTGCTACATGAAAGCACCTAAAGCATTCTCACCACACACACACAAATCTTTTTCATTATGTAGGGTGAGGAATGTGTTCATTATCTTGATGGTGGTCATCATTTTGTGGACAAATAACGATAGGGGTCCACAGGACGGGGAAGACAAGACAGATTTCTTAACTTAAGAGAACTTACTTTAGACTCCCAGCCATTTTATGATTTATGCCTGCACTACTTACCTAAGCACCTGTCGCGACCTCTTCCTGGGATAGGTCAAGATTACAGACAAGTAGTCATCCGTAGTTAACGATTTTCAGTTGGGAAAACAATGTAAACACAAGCAGCGGCTCCTGGACCAGGAGATAGTGTAACCATGTAAGAGACAATAAATTCATGGTATGATTTCTGCCACTGTTGACAAAGTAAAGGCTCACTGCACACAGATTCCGCGGTGGGTTTTGTGGGACTTAAACTGCTATGAGCACCCAAATAATGGACTAAATAAAGGAGACAGAAAACTCACGATGTCCACCCTTTCTGGGCCTGTGACTTCAAGCAACTCGGACCTAGACTTTGTCAATTTAGGATGACTTTTGACTGGTTTTATACTGAAATGTCCTTTGCCAGGCACCTTGATAAATATGCACATGCCCTTAGCTTAAAATTCACCCTATTTTGTTGTTTTGGTGGCTAGGTTGGGATATGTCCTTGGTGTTCTCTTCACTTGTTGCCAGTGAAGGCCATCCTTTTCCCGCTTTTTGGCTTTGCAGTATCTTTTGGCTCAACATCCACCAAGAGGTGAAATCAGCTTGGTGTTAAAAAGTCACAATGTATATGGATATTTACTGTTTTACCCTTGAGCAAAAACTGGATGTTCAGGGGCGCCTGGGTGGCTCAGTGGGTTAAAGCCTCTGCCTTCGGCTCGGGTCCTGATCTCAGGGTCCTGGGGTCGAGCCCTGCATCGGGCTCTCTGCTCAGCAGGGAGCCTGTTTCCCCCCCTCTCTCTGCCTCTCTGCTTACTTGTGATCTCTATCTGTCAAATGAATAAACAAGATCTTTCAAATAAAAGACTAACTGGATGTTCATAAATTTTCATAAATCAAAAACAAGGTCCTGAATGAGTATGTGTAAAAAGCACTGACTTCAATGAGAAAGAAACTTCGGTGCCCAAACATGCAGTTCTCTGCTCCCATATATTTGCTTTTGGCTTTCAACAAAAAATGAGCACCTACGATTGAGATTGGGAATAAGCAGCCAAACGACATTTCGATCTCCTTCAATCTGTTCAGTGGGGAGAGAGCCCAGAATGTGACCACACCTAGAAAATTTTCAGAAGAAGATGGATCTGGGCAGGGCAGTGGAGGGGGAGGGTTCTAGGCTTCTGATCTCTTTGGTATGATCGATTGCCAGTTCTTCTTCCTGATTTTGTGTTGGGGGCAATGGCAGGCTGCCCTAAAATGTGCCCCTTTGCAGGATGCCTGGGTGGCTCAGTTGGTTAAGCGGCTGCCTTCTGCTCAGGTCATGATCCCAGGGTCCTGGGATCGAGTCCCACATCGGGCTCCTTGCTCGTCAGGGAGCCTGCTTCTCCCTCTGCCTCTGCCTGCCACTCTGTCTGCCTGTGCTCGCTTACTCTCTCTCCCTCTCTCTCTCTGACAAATAAATAAATTAAAAAAAATTTTTTTTAAATGTGCCCCTTTGCTATACTGATTATTTTGAAATAAAAGCTACTTAGGAAATAGCAAATGAAGAAAGAACACTCCAGCCTCCATTTGTATCCGGAAAGCAGAAAATCTCCCATGCAATAGATAGCTTTCCTGCACAGAGAGGTAAAGAGGTATTCTTATCTCTGTGGAGAGGGAATTAAGAACTGAGAAGTGGGGGTGCCTAAGTGGCTCAGCTGGTTAAGTGGATCAGGTCATGATCCAAAGGTCCTGGGATCGAGCCCTACATCGGGCTCCTCACTCAGCGGGATCTGTTTCTCCCTCTCCCTCTGCCTGTTGCTCCCCTGCTTGTGCAGTTTCTCTCTCTGTCAAATAAATGAATAAATAAAATCTTTAAAAAAAATTTTTTTAAAAGAACTGAGAAGTCTGCATGAACAAACTTTGTTACTACTACCACGAGCCAAATTCCCTTTAGAGTTCCACATTTTTTTAAAGATTTTATTTATTTGTTTGACAGAGAGAGAGAGACCACAAGTAGGCAGAGAGGCAGGCAGAGAAAGGGGAGGAAGCAGGCTCTCTAAGAACTAAGTAAAAGCTGCATTCCAACTGAACAAGAATCAGTAATGTGGGACTAAATGAACTAAAAAGACAATTATAGTTTTGTGACCCTTGTTTGAAAAGTTCACTCTTCCTGGTTAAGGAAACAAGATTTCTATGACTTAACAGAAACATGATAAAACAATCATTTGTAAGCGGATTAAAGCATTCAACTTTTCTCCCTATCTGAACGCTCTGAAACTCAAAAGGTCTCAGTAAGTGTTCCTTCTTCCATGGCAATCAGGCATTTGCCTAAGTTCAATAGGAATCTGTTCTTCTTGTAAGAGGTCACTATTGGAAACATGGGTTATTTTACTAAGACTTTGACTGGAATGTCCTATTTGTTAGACATGCATAGATTCAGATATGACCAGACAGCTTTAAGGAGCTAAGGCTGACTTTATGAAACCCGGAGCCATAAATCCCCTTGGAACTGTTGGCCTGGTACCTTGTTTACCGAGTTCCCAGCAGCCTCCCCAGGTGAGTAAAGAATGTCACTTCCTGGCAGGTGCAAGAAGCTCAGGATACTCTGGGGATCTCAGGAAGAGGAATCTGCCCCAATGAACAGGTATTGCAGGCATGTCTAATGGCAAGTACTTGGCTTGGCTTCTGGTCTGGAGAGGCTACTAAACATTCAGCCTAGAGATTCCTTCTAAGAAGTTCCAGCAAAGCAGATTCTAAAAGATCTATATGATCACCCACTGTTCTTGCTGAGCATATGTAAATAATTAGCCAGGTTTGTTAAAACTGGACTTTTCAAATTAGTCCTGATTTGGCTATCCCTGGAAATAAGGGTTATTTTAGAGAGAAAAATTACGTTTAAATAACCCACCTCTGTGGATGTGGATGTTAAGTTCCAGATTTGTCTTTAAATGTTTGTTGTTTACCTAAGCTAGACAATTTGAGGTAAACGTCAGAGAAGTTGCACAATAGCTCCTTTAGATGATCTTGCTTTTTATTCTGTGGGGATAGTAACAGGACCCCATGGCACATGATTAAGCAACTGGAAAATGGATTGATTCCCCAACCATTGTATAACTTATCACTTTGACCATTTCTATGTGGCTTGGATAATGAAATCATTCCCTCAAAGCCAAAGCTTTGAGGTTAACTCCATAGGGTTAACTATGGACTTGTGGAGATAATGAGTGGATTGGATGTTGCACTTGGGGATGCCCTTATCTCCTGAGACAAGTTTTCTCTCACTTGCCAGTGATCCTTTGTAATTAGGATATTAATGCTTTACTTCAAACAAAGAGGTCTTCTTGATGGTATTGTTCCTTAGTCATATTTATCCCAGAAGCCACCTCTATTGAGGTGCAGTTGCAAACAAAGGCTTTAGCTAAACTTACAACAGGGCTCCTGGTAAAAGAGCCTCAAAGCTCACCATGGGACAGTCCCTGACTGTAATGACTTCACATCAGGTCCAGAGTGTCTTAGAAACCAAAGGTTCCCAATGGATGATGGAGGCCGACTTATTAAATACCAGTCTACACTTATAAATATGCCTGAAATAATATCTAAAACCTGTCAAACTTTAAGCCCATCTACCCTTATGCCTGGACCTGAACATCATACTCATAGAGCATAACTGTTGGATGTCATTGATCTTGTTTATTCTAGTCAACTGGATTTCCTGTAGCTATAATTCACCTCAAGATGGGCCACCCTCTGTAATAAGCAGGCTTAGAGGAGACGTCAAATATATTGGAAACTTAGAAGTATCCCAACACCTCCAAGACCTGGAAAAGACCTGGGAAAAACTCTAAGGAGCATCCCCTGTGCTTTAAAAAGGACCCCCTCAAACCACAGTGGACAGGGCCCCACACTGTTCTAACCACCCTTACTGCCCTCAAGGTCTCAGGTGTCACCCAATGGGTCCACCACTCTAGAGTAAAGAAGGCTCGCCAGTCAGACAAATCACACCAGTGGAAAGCCCAACCAGATCCTATGGACCTGCTCCAGCTCCACCTTCCACGAGACCCCACCAACTAATGGACATCTGTTCACCATGGTCCCGGGTTATCATCAGCGCAATATCCCTCATCTCAGGTGTCAGACTTTATGCTGTTGCCCCTTCTGATTGGACTTTCTCCCAGAAACTTGTTATTCTTATTGCTTATTGGGAAACTTTAGGAAGCTTAAGACAGATTGCTTAATTCATAGAAAACACTGTTACCAGGCAAGCCGCTGCCCAGATACCAGCCTTGCAGGGCTATCAGCCCATAGTAGGTGATAATGATGCCTTATAAATCTGGTATTTGCATCTAAAGGGGAAATGATAAGGGAAAAAGTGTATTCTAGGATGGCCTACCAAACCAGCAAGGGAATTCCAGTCCCTGTCTCAAAGCCCTTCCGGGTTCTTCTTTCCTACCCCATTTCCCATGTACACCAAAAGTACTAAGTATGCGAAAAGTAGAAGAGTATAAATTACCCTCTTTGTCTGTGCTCAGGGCTCAGACCTTTGGAAATCACTCTCCTCTCAGCCTGCCAGTGTTAAATAAACCTCCAGTCTTCCAAGGTCCCTGAGCGCTGCTTGATTCTTTCATCAGGATCCAGTCCAGGTTCCGTAACATTTTATTTATTTATGTATTCATTCATTCATTCATTCATTGTTCATGTCAGTTTAATTCCAAATTTTATTTTTTTTAAGTTTAAAACAGAACAATTACTTTAAAAAAATAATTAATTTGATAGAGAGACAGCACAAGCAGGAGCAGTGGAGGTGGGGGTACGAAGGGTAAAGGGAGAGGGAGAAGCAGAGCAGGGAGCCTGTTGCAGGCTCAATCCCATGACACTGGGACCGTGACCTGAGAGAAAGCAGATGCTTAACCCACTGAACCGCCCAGTCGCTCCTAGAACAGTTACTTCAAAAAAAAAAAAAAATCTAGGGACACCTGGGGGCACTCAGTTGGTTAAAAGTCTGTCTTTGGCTCAGGTCATGATCTCAGGGTCCTGGGATCAAGCTCCCAGTTAGTCTCTCTGCTCAGTGGGGAGTCTGCCTCTCCTCCTCACTCCCTCTCTGCTCTCTCTCTCATATAAATAAATAAAGTCCTTAAAAAAATTTTTTTAAGAGACAGCGGGAGGGCATGCATGAGTGGGGGGAAAGGGAAATGGCACAGGGAGAGGGAGAGAATCTTCTGCAGACTCCTCCCTGGGTCTGGAGCCCAACAAAGGGCTCTATCTCATGACGCTGAGATTATGACCTTAGCCCAAATCAAGAGATGGATGCTTAGCCACTTGGGCCACCCAGGCACCCCAGCTTTTTAATATTTATTTCAATTCCAGTTAGCGTAGAGGTTTTTCTTAGTTTCAGGTATAGTGATTCTGATGTAGTTTTGGGTGTAGGTGAGGTTTTGGTAGGGTAAGGTCAGGAGCTGATGACCAAGAAAGAAATCTTTTTTTTTTTTTAATACTTTATCTATTTATTTTGACAGAGAGAGATCACAAGTAGGCAGAGAGGCAGGCAGAGAGAGTGGGGGGAAAGCAGGCTCCTCACTGAGCAGAGAGCCCGATGCGGGGCTCGATCCCAGGACCCTGAGATCATGACCTGAGCCGAAGGCAGAGGCTTTAACCCACTGAGCCACCCAGGCGCCCCCCAAGAAAGAAATCTTGAGAAGCCTTCCATGCAAAATGGTGGTTTTATTAAAGCAGAGGGAAAGACCCAGGGGCAGAAAGAGTGGCTGATCAGGGCTATGGGAGTTGAGGGTACCGAAGAATGGAGGTTTTCCAAAGAACTTTCACATGCTAAAAAGGACCTACAAGATATTGGAGGCCTTTGCCATTGACAAGTTAAGGTTTTCCCTCTAGTAAAGCATTAACACTGAGACAGTTGGGAGCTTGCTGGAGGAATGTCACACATATCCCACCCAGGGGTGAGGTGGGGAGGGAGACGGGGGGCTTGAGGGTACCAGCTTGCACTTTGTACTTTCGTAGCCTACTGCTCCCTCATCAATCCACAGCCCATTCATCACCTGGAGTTTACCTGTACAGGTGCACTCCTTAATTTCCAACCCCTGTTTAAACCTTCTCCCTATCTTCCCACTGGTAACCATCAGTTCTCTCTTCTTAAGAGTCTATTTGTTGGGGTGCCTGGGTGGCTCAGTTGGTTAGCCGGCTGCCTATGGCTCAGGTCATGATCCCAGGGTCCTGGAATTGAGCCCCGTGACAGGCTTTCTGCTCAGCAGGGAGCCTGCTTTTCCCTCTCCCTCTGCCTGCTGCTCCCCTTGCTTTGTGCTCTCTCCCTCTCTCTCCTTAAGCTTCAAGTCTTTCAAGTTCCCAAAATTAAGAAATCATTTTTTTTCTCTTGTGAATCTGTTTTACATCATTTTAATTATTAGATGACCCAAGGAGTTGAGAGTGGAATGAGGAGAACATGTTTTCCTCTCCTAATATTCATTCTGTTGTATAAACGAACTCCCTGCTTCAGACCCAAAATATAAGAGGAACACAGAGTGGGGGATAAAGAGGAACAGTAGTTTTTGTTTTTTTTTTAGATTTTATTTACTGATTTGAGAGAGAGAGAGAGAGAGCATGTGGGAGAGAGGAGGGGCAAAGGGAGGAGAAGCAGACCCCTGCTGAGTAGGGAGTGGATTGGGGGGACTCCATCCCAGGACCCCAGGATTGGAACCTGTGCCAAAGGCAGATACTTAACCCATGGAGCCACCCAGGCGTCTGGGAACAGGAACTTCATTGCTTTGCAGCAAAAGAGGCTGTAGCAAGTTAGGGCCTTCAAAACCACAAGCCCACCCAGAGGAAGGGAATGGGGGTTTGTGGGGAGATGCTGGAGAACGGCCGATTTCCAGAGGAATCGTGTCTGTGCTGCCAGCCCTGTTCATCATGCTGTCAGGGTGGCACCAGGTTCCTGAAACTAAGGGCTGAGAAGTGAGGAGAAGTGGTCTGTGGGGAAGAGAAAGGTTGCTTATTATTATTTTTTAAGATTTTATTTATTTATTTGGCAGAGACAGACAGAGAGAGAGAGAGAAAGAGCACGCGAGCTCACAAGCAGGGGGAGTGGGAGAGGGAGAAGCAGACCTGAGGCGAAGGCAGAGTCTTAAGGACCAAGACTCGCAGGAGCCCCAGGTTACTTCTTTCGAAATGGCATCTCACTGATGGAATAATCTAGGCTCCTTTTCTTTACTTGTTATACTTGATGCTTTAAGTGATTTTCATTTCAGTCACCAGGACAACTGTTGCAAGAACAACTTCATTTTTTACGGGGAGAAAACACTCACTGTTTTCTAGAATGGGTAAGATAAAGAAAACATGTAACATCCAGTTGTGCTGAGAATGCTGAGAAGTAGAATTCTAACATATCGCTAGTGGGAGGGTAAAAAGTAGATGCACTGTGGAAAACTGGGTGGCAGTTACTTGTGAACGTAAACACTTACCTACTGAAGGGGAGTATTTTGTCACCCGAAAATGTGTCTCTTTGGCCTGAGCATTATCTTAGGCTGCTTACTTTATTTTATTTTTCTAAAGATTCTTAAATATTTAATTGACAAACAGAGACACAGCAAGCAAGGGAACGAACACAAGCAGAGGGAGCGGGAGAGGGAGACTGGGATCAACAACCTTAGCTGAAAAAGCAGAAAATCGACGACTGTGCCACCCGGGCTGGGCTGGTTGGGTAAAATAAAAGGCAGAGAAAGGAAGAGCTCTGAAATCCTGTGTTTACTTAGCAAGGGACAGTTGCATTGGGACGGGAAGGTTCGGTCTGTCAGGGGTCTCCCTCTGTGCAGCAGAAAGAGAGAGAAGGTGTCAGTCTCCCGAAACCCTGATGGTGGAGAAGGCAGGGCTCAACCCTGCTCCCAGCCCCGGCCTCGGTTCCCCGCTTGGCCTGGTCACCTCCCCAGGTCCCTCCCGGCAGGTCACCTGGGGGGTTTCAGAAAGGATC
>PISX010034669.1:0-13746 GCA_004024625.1 Mellivora capensis
CAGACGCGAAAATTCTCGCCAAAATACTAGCCAATAGGATTCAACAGTACATTAAAAGGATTATCCACCACGACCAAGTGGGATTTATTCCAGGGCTGCAAGGTTGGTTCAACATCCGCAAATCAATCAATGTGATACAACACATTAATAAAAGAAAGAACAAGAACCACATGATACTCTCAATAGATGCTGAAAAAGAGAAAAGAAGAGGAACAAAAAGCCTTACAGAATGCACAAAACACTCTGAAGCTTTTGAGTTTTAAACAGGGCCTGGACAATTAGTTCGCTTCATTTATTTTTATTTTTATTTTTATTTTTATTTTTTTTAAAGATTTTATTTATTTATTTGAGAGAGAGGCAGTGAGAGAGCATGAGCGAGGAGAAGGTCAGAGGGAGAAGCAGACTCCCCATGGAGCTGGGAGCCTGATGCGGGACTCGATCCTGGGTCTCCGGGATCATGACCTGAGCCGAAGGCAGTCGTTCAACCAACTGAGCCACCCAGGCGTCCCAATTTTTTTTTTTATTGTTTTTTTTTTTTTTAGTTCACTTGATTTTTAAAACAGAGTTAAAGCTGTTTCAGCATTCCATAGAGAGAGCTGAAGGGGGTACTAGTGGGACTGTGTAGTGTAGGGGACCAGAGGCAAAGAAGAAAGTATGTTGTCCTTTCTCTGAGGGAAAAGGTGAGTGGGAAGGGAGGAGACTTGAATTTAATGAATGCTTCCTTCCTTTCTCTCACACTTGGGGAGTAGCCAAAGACCCATTAAATTTTGCTTTTTCTCTGTTAGTTTAGCATTTCAAGATGGCCAGCATTTTCCAGCAAGGATGATAGTAGTATGATAATTTTTATTTCTGACTCTAAGATTTTTATCTCTAGCTCTCTAAGAATGATATGATATGATATCTCTAGCTACCTATTGTTTCTACTTTTCATGGCAGTTGACTCTTTCTCTCCTTTCAGCTAACTTTAGTCAGTATGCCTACGTGCTCTGGTCTGGGACTTCGGTTTATCTGCTCGGTGTTAACGTGTCTGACTGAGATCAGAAAGCTCCGTCCTCATGCTAGAACCTCTGGCTTCTAGGTCAAGCTTCATTCATGTCTATATCATGTGTTTGCTTCCTGTCTGAACAAAATGATGCCAGTTCTTCTAGATTCAATGTTTTCTGCTGTCTCTCAAGTCCTGGCCTGCATCACCCCCCAAAGCCCTTGGGGGGTGATGCAGTCTCTCTTTAGAGATGCAGTCTCTCAATGGTCATTGTAAAATCTCACTGTTCCTTCAGCTGTGGGTTTCTGTCTCTGGAATGAAGCCATCCATTATTTTGGTTATGTTTATTGGATACCTGTTAGGTGCAAGACATGCCAGGAGCAGGGAATACAGGGTTGATTAGGATAGCTGTGGTTCCTGTCTCATAATGTCTATAGTCTGATGTGATCTTACACAGGAAGCCTGCTCTAAGGATGGGCCAGATTATTCACTAACGGGAACTGTACACAGAAAGTACTGAGTAGGGGCACGTGGGTTGGCTCAGTCAGTTAAGCGTCTGCCTTCGGCTCAGGCCATGATCTTGGGATCTTGGGATCGCGTCCCACATCAGGCTCCCAGCTCAGTGGGGAGCCTTCTTCTCCCACTCCCTCTGCCTGCTGCTCTGCCTACTTGTACTCTCTGTCACATAAATAAATAAAATCATTTAAAAAAAAAGAACACTGAGTAAGTATGTGTATGTGCGTGTGTGTATGTTAATGGGTGGGAAGCAAAATTAGAAGCAGGGAGACTAGGGTGATCACAATTGTATAGGTAAAAAAATGGTATAATTTACAGATTATGGTATTTTAATTGCAATAGAAATAGTGGGAAGTAATCATGTGAAGGAAGAGCAAATGTTTGAATTTTTCTACTGAGCAAATTGAGGGGAGATGTTGAAATGTCAACTGTATACGTGAGTCTGGAGTTCAGGAAAGAGGTCTAGACCAAAGATAAAATTTGGAAAATCAACACTGTGTAGATACACTTAAAGAGATGATTCTAGATGATAATCTAGAATAATCTCTCTTTGAGAGAGAGTCTCAACAGAAGAAAAGGAGATCAAAGACCTTACCCCCGCGGGACACCTGGGTGGCTCAGTTGGTTGGACGACTGCCTTCGGCTCAGGTCATGATCCCGGAGACCCGGGATCGAGTCCCGCATCAGGCTCCCAGCTCCATGGGGAGTCTGCTTCTCCCTCTGACCTTCTCCTCGCTCATGCTCTCTCATTGCCTCTCTCTCAAATAAATAAATAAAATCTTAAAAAAAAAAAAAAAGACCTTACCCTTGGACAAACCAAAATTTAGGTCTGGGAGCAAGACAAGGAGGCAGCATAGAAGGACCAGCCGGTGGATTAAGAGAGAAACAATTAATGCTCCATATCCCTGCCGCCAAATAAAATGTCTCTAGGAAGAGAAAGGGAGCTCCTGGGTCATAAGTTATCGAGTGGTTAAATAAGATGAAAAGTGAGAATTTGCCATTGGTCTGGCCATAGGGTGACCTTGACAAGGGTGATCTGATTGGACCTAGTTGAGGAGGAAATGATGGGTAAAGAAGCATGGGCAACAAATGTAGACACCCCTCTTGAGGAGTTTTACTATAAGAGGAGTAGAGAAATAGGGATGAGATGCATATGAGGGGTTGAGTAAGATTTTCTAAAATCAGAAACATTATAGTAAGTTTGAAAGTTTAAGTTGATGAGAATGGTATGAGAGAGAGAAATCTGAGGATACAGGTGAGAGAGGAATCACTATAGGATTCCTTAAGGAGTTGAAGGAATGGAATCGAGGGAGCAGGATGAATTTGTGCAGTTATAGAAAGAAAGCAGAGCAGAGAAGAATAGACACAGATAAATTGGCAAATGTGGTGATTGGAAGGTGAGGATATTTTCTTCTGAGGGCTTCAATATTCTTAATATTAATAGTAAAATATGAAGTAAAATTAATTATGAATTTTATTTAAAAATATGAACTAAATTAATTATGAATTTAATTTAAAAATATGAACTAAAATTAATAGTAAAATGTGAAGTAAGGTCATCAGTTGAATTCAAGTAGAGGTGGAAGGTATGAAGATTTGAGGAAAGAGGAGGAGAAATAAAATAACCTCTTGGAGCATAAGAGAGTGAGCTAATAAGTTAAATATAGTAGGATTGCTGAGCACCATTAAGAACCCGTTGAGTGGGACGCCTGGGTGGCTCAGTTGGTTGAGCGGCTGCCTTCGGCTCAGGTCATGATCCCAGCGTCCTGGGATCGAGTCTCACATCGGGCTCCTTGCTCGGCGGGGAGCCTGCTTCTCCCTCTGCCTCTGTCTGCCTGTGCTTGCTCTCTGGCTCTCTCTGACAAATAAATTAAAAAAAAAAAAAAATCTTAAAAAAAAAAAAAAAAAGAACCCGTTGAGGACTATGGTCTTAAATTTAAAGTGAGATCACTCATGGTTGTGAACGGTGAAAGAGTGATAGGGATAATGGGTTACAGATTCTGGTGGGGATCATTAGAATTGTCAGAGCCAACTTACTAGAGGTCATGAGTTGGAACAATAAAGACCAGGGGTCAGAGAGCAATACTTGAAACTGAGATTCAGGGCGGGGGCACACCTGGGTGGCTCAGTTGGTAAAACGTCTGCCTTCCACTAGGGTCATGATCTCAGGGTCCTGGAATCCAGCCCCACATGGGGCTCCCTGCTCAGTGAGGAATCTGTTTCTCCCCCCGCCTTTGCTGCTCCCCCTACTTGTGCTCTCTCTCTTAAATAAATAAATAAAACTAAAAAAAAAAAAAAAAGAAAGAAAAGAGAAGAAACTGAGATTCAGGAGGTGGAACAGTTTCTTCTGATGAAAAGACCTGGACATTATCATGGTATTACAGTAGGGTGGAAGAGCAGGTCACTGGAAAGGAGAAAGTCAAAGATCTGGGGGCCCAGAGTTTTCCAGAGGTAAAAATACAAGGGATTTTACTGTTAATTTGTCATAAATTTCAGACAGCAAACTGGAGGTTGAGAAAGGGAGAAAGATTGAATGAAGTTAGGGGATGCTGAGTGCCATATGATGCTAAGAATCCGGGTAAAAAGCAATGACCTAGAAGCCTTGGATTTCTTCCCTTTTTTTTTTTTTTTAAGATTTACTTATTTATTTTAGAGAGAGAGAGAGCGTGAGTGGGGTGAGGGGCTGGTGGGGGAGATAGGTATAGAGGGAGAGGGAGAGAGAATCTCCAGCTGACTCCCCATTGAGGGCAGAGCCATTATGGGGCTGAACGTGAGCCCCAATGTGGGGCCTGATCCCATGACCCCAAGATCATGACCTGAGTCAAAACCAAGAGGTGTTTGCTCAATCACCTGAGCCACCCAGAGGCCCCAGAAGCCTTGGATTTCTTATGGAGACTGATGGAAACAGGACGGTTTCCTTCAGTCAGGACGTTAAAGCCCTATAATCTTTTTACAAGAAAGTGAAGAATCCATTCTTTTTTTTTTTTTTTTTTTGAGAGAGAGAGAGAGAGAGAGAAAGCAGGGAGGGGGGTCAGAGAGAGAGGGAGAAGCAGACTCTCTGCTGAGCAGGGAGCCCCATGTGGGGCTTAATCCCAGAACCCTGAGATCATGACCGGAGCTGAAGGCAGACTCTTAACTGAGCCACCCAGGTCCAGAAGAGTCCATTCTTATTCTAGCTTCTTTCTTAGGACCAGTCTCTGGGGCACTCCTGCTTTAGTCTTAGCATTACTTTGTCATTGTTCAGAATGTTCTTTCCATTGTCTGCATCCACTGAATCCTCAGCTCACATCTTGCCTTGCTCTGATCATCTCAATTTTCCTAGCACTCACAGCCACATTTGATAGTTAACATATGATATATTTTTTCTTAGTTATCTTTTTATTATAGTTCCTGTCACCTCTATATGCATCTTTTACCACTTAATTTGGCTTAGCAAATTTCAATGAATATTGGTTGGTTTTGGGAACATAAAAGAAACTAACATCTTCCAGAAAGCAGCATAAATTGTAAGAGTAAGCTGGGGAAACTTTAAAGGAAATTTTAATTAAAAATTTTATAGCACATTTCTCAAATGTTAACAATGTAAGGACTCATTTTAAAGAAAAAATTCGCAGAGACCTCTGGGAATAAGTTCCCCACTTTGAAAAACACTGACTTAAGAAAACTAAAGTCATTATCGGTAAAACAAAAATGCAAAATAAAAACAAACTTCTTATTGAACTCATTACTGAAAAAAGAATATGTCTGCAGGACCCAGTTGGGAAACTCTCCTGCTTAGATTACGTATTAAAAGAACAGTGAGTGGGACGTCTGGGTGGCTCAGTTGGTTAGGCAGCTTCCTTCGGCTCGGGTCATGATCCCAGCGTCCTGGGATCGAGTCCCACATCAGGCTCCTTGCTCGGCAGGGAGCCTGCTTCTCCCTCTGCCTCTGCCTGCCACTCTGTCTGCCTGTGCTCGCTTGTTCTCTCTCTGACAAATAAATAAATTTAAAAAATAATAATTAAAAAATAAATAAATAAAAGAATAGTGAGTGACCTAAAGAAATATTATAACAGGTAATTTTGTAATGAATACATGGAAATCTCCATTTTTAAAATATGTTTGGAAATGAATTTTATAAGGCCAAACTTAAAACAAGGCCTTGGGCAGGGGCACCTGGGTGGCTCAGTGGGTTAAAGCCTCTGCCTTTGGCTCAGGTCATGATCCCAGGGTCCTGGGATCGAGCCCCACATCGGGCTCTCTGCTAGGCAGGGAGCCTGCTTCCCTTCCTCTCTCTCTGCCTACTTGGGATCTCTCTCTCTGTGTGAAATAAATAAATAAAATCTTTTAAAAAACAAAACAAAACAACAAAAAACAAGGCCTTGGGCAGAGTAAGAGCTCAGTAATAACAGTAATAACAGAAGGTCACTAACAATAGCAATAATAATTTTAAAATTGGAGTATTTGAAAAATTGGGGGTATTTTTAGTAGAGTTTCTTGTATTTGTTAAACTGAAGGCGATGAGATTTGTAATACTCACAGATAATAATATATGTCCTGGGTACTCCTTGTCTTTTTTTGGTGTCCCACATAAAATAACATGTCATAGTCTGTCTTTTTTTTTTTTTTCTTCTCCAGACCAAAACCAAAGTTCTCTGCAGGGCGGCTATGGGGGTGGGGGCCAGGGTGAAGTCTGAGAGGGGGCAGCAGGCACTCTGCCACATCCCCTACAGAGCTAAGACCACAGCAATCAGGGGGGTTTTGCTGTTACTTTGAAATGGTGTGAGGCTTCCTGCTTTGTCAGGAGCCCTACTGAGGGGGAAATTGAAGGTGCATTGTGGAAGCCTCCATTGGAGGTTCCTGCACCGGCACAGGAAATGACAAGTTTGCAAGAACTCTGTGGTTACTGTAAGGGAATTTGCTTTGGATTTTTATTTCTAAATTCTCCGAGGCATCCCCCAGGCCTGAATCAGGTGTCTGTTTTGGGCTCTGCTCTGCATACAGATTCATCTGACAGTAGTTTTTTCTCATTAATTTGAAATGGGCCAGCTGCAAATTTCATCAGAGAGAACCAAAGTATAACCTTGGGTATAGATATAGAAAATGTGGCTTTAGATTATGGCCTTAGATTATGTCGATACGGAAAACACCTTCGGGTATGAATTGGAATCTTTATAGGCGATTTTTAGAAACAAGGTAGTAAAGCTATCTGTAGTAATAGGTCAACCAAGCGGAAAGTAGGAGCACACATTATAGTTTGTAGACCAGTGTCCTGTCACAACACTTACACAACATATGGTTCTTGTTCTGTCACACATTCTTAAGAATACTTACGCAATTGCCTCCAAGATGTTGGCTGTTTCAGACAACTTTTAGAGTTAGGGTCCCTTCTCCCCTCTTTACTGGGTGAAAGTAATCTGTTTTTAGTGGTGGTAGTGGGTAATAGTTCTCCTACGCTAACTTTTGTTTTTATCTTTTGAAACTTTTAAAGAATTGAGCCTAAAGAAATAAGACTTTCTATGCATGGAAGGGGGCTCTCTTTCATCTGCTGCAGCCCAAAGTGCATGTTCAGAGGAGACTCAGGGACCAGGGGACCTGGCTCTGCCACTCGCTGGTCATGTAACTTTGGACAAGTTACTTAAACTCTCTGTGCATGTCTTCTCATCTGTGAAAGGAGGATACAAGGGCTATTATAAGGATTTAGTAAGTTAGAATTTGCCATGTGCAAAGCATATGCAAAGCATGAGGATCTTATAAAAAAGAAAAACCAAATGATTTTCTAACGATTTTCAGAAATTTGAGGTGTTTGCTTCTATAAGGACCATAAACAGCTTAGTATGAATTTGTTCAGTTGTCTGCTCAACAGTATATGGAGATAAGTCACTAAATATATGAGTCCTCTTAAAATGAGTGGTTCTGCACCTGTAGGCGGGGTGGTTCCTTATGAGAAATACATCCTCAGTAAGTTAGTGTGATTCTGGCTATCACACATTTTTATCCAAGTGTGATAAAGTGCACCTCTTTATTTCAGGCCTCTGCTTATAATTCTTTCTGAAAATGTTCAGAACAAATGACCAAGATACCACATTGGATCAAAGCAATTTTGTATATTATGGTGACAAATACTATAA
The DNA here is from genome assembly GCA_004024625.1 of Mellivora capensis. Lineage (NCBI taxonomy): Eukaryota > Metazoa > Chordata > Mammalia > Carnivora > Mustelidae > Mellivora > Mellivora capensis. The sequence continues at coordinate 7,609 of PISX010034669.1, forward strand.
CTTGGTTGCAGTCCTCATTTGTAACCAATGAAAGGAGTGGATTCATTCCCCCCAAATCAGTTAATATTGTCATTAAGAAAAGGTAGGGGAATCTTGTTTTTAGAACTTTGCCGGGGAACCAAAAATGTAAGTTTATTTTAAAGTTTTGCTCAATGCTTTAGGTTTCTGGATTTATGAAAATAATATCACATTATTAGTGTAAAAGCTTAAAGAGAAAATACCTCTAGATATTGTCAATTTTGTAACTACCTATGTGATTTCTTGTGTTTTTCCATATCATCTATTTAAATTGCTGAACTAATTAAATAGCCTTGAATTTTAAAGATGTTTTGCCAAAAAACCCCCCAAAAACAAAACAAACAAACCAAGAAATAGCACACACATACACACACACATACACACACCCCAACCAGCCCCAAATCCCTCAAACCTTTCATTTTGTCAATATGTAAAGCTTTTGGGGGCAGTATGCTCTGGGAGTTGAAGACTTGGGCTCAGAACTAGATAGATGTAGGTTTGAATCCTGGACCTCCCACTTATTAGCTATAATAGCCTGGCTGACTTAGTCAGTAGAGTATGTGACTCTTGATCTCAAAGTTGTGTAGAGTTAGAGTAAAATTTACTTAAAAAATAAACAAGCAAACAGAAAATTTAAAAAAAAAATAAAGGGATGCTTAGAAATTAAATTAGAAGGTGGCTCAGTCCGTTAAGCCTCTGCCTTTGGCTCAGCACATGATCTCAGGGTCGGGATCTCAGGATCTCAGACCGGCCCTTTTGTGTCTATGATGTTGCTGTTCACAGCTTTTCTTGATAGGCCTAGTACAATCTTGGGAACAGGGTTGCTGTATGCTGAAGGTCAGACAGTAGCTCTTAGCCTTGCCTATCTTAGGTAGTTATGCTGTGCATTTTTTTAATTGGTGTACCATGTTTGATTTGTCCCTGATATCTTTGGAGTTTTTCTGAGAAATGGAGCAGTAATACAGCATCAACTTATTAAAATACGTTTTAAGCCTTTAAAAAAAAAAAAAATGGGATGAGACCTGCATCAGGCTCCCTGCTCAGCTGGGAGCCTGCTTCTCCCTCTGCTTGTGCTCTCTCTCCCTCTCTCTCTGACAAATAAGTGAATGAAATCTTTAAAAAAAAAAAAAAAAGAAGGAAAGAAAGAAAGAAAGAAATTAGAAAACTGTAACATGATTGATACATTTAAATGTAGGATTAGATATTCACATCCAATTCAAGTGTTCATGTCTGCACTTGAAACGAAAACCTGATGAGGTGAAGCATGAATACTATATAATTTGAGTCTGTGGGAAATCTAAGGCCTTAAATCTAGAGAGACTATATCAAAGCTGAGGCTAACTTCACCAGGCTGTTTTTACCTTAAGGGTTTTATGACTATGTAAATTTCCAAGGCCTAGTTCAACCCTCTCAAGCAGTAGGTGCTCAATAAATATTGGTAAGGAAGGAATGGTTTATGGAGGAGGTTTAAAGTAAGCCAGGTAATCAAAGATGATTTGACCTTTATGAAAGTATCTCCTGGATTCCCTATGTATAGGTACAAGAGAAAGAGGGTTGGAAATACTTCCTCTTCTTTCAAAGTGGAGAAATCGAGTAACTTTCCAAATAATAATATAAGCAATAGTACAAGAAACTTCTCTGTTCCATTCCAGTATATTAAAGGCCTGGGACCAGAGGACTTTAAAGCTGGGAGAGGTCTTCTGGGCCAGGACCTTGTTGTGCAGAAGAGAAAACAGCCTTGGAGAGTTTTAAGTAATTTGTCCAAGTGGAATTCCAGTCTCAGAAAGCTCTCAAACGTGTCTTGTCTTTTAATAGGAAAACAAGGTGTAAGCAAGAGTATCAAAGTGGGGTTCTGCTTACTGCAATCATCCCTCTTGCAGTACACAATTCACAGGCGCAGGTAGGGACGCAGAAGTTGCACCTTCCTTTTCATCGCGCCCATGTTAGGATAGCTGGCAAAGCTGACCTAGCTCTTTTGTATTCATTTATTTAGCGAGCAGGGAGAAGGGCTGGGTAAGGCGCTCTCCGCTGTTAGAGGAGGAGACAAGACCCTACTGGCGTCCAGCATCAGAGCGCATCTTGAGGTAACAAGCAGGATTAGAGGTGGTTAAGACAAACAGGGACGGAATGAGTGTGTGTGGGGGTGGGGGTGGCGGGCTTTGCTAAGCAGTGGGCAAGGGGGTGTGATCAGTTTACTGGAAGATTTAGAATTTGTATTAACAAGACTGAAGTAAACCAAATAAAAACCCAACGCCTCCAGAGACCTGGAAAGTTTGAAGGACGTAGTTTGAGGGAGCGGATCCCTGCCTCTGGCGTCCGCGTCCCCCTACCTCCACCCACCGCAGCCCGCGCGTTCCTGGTGCCCCTTACCTCCTTCCCTCCTCAGCCCAAGGGGAAACGCTGGCTCCAGCAGCGCTCGGGACTCATCCATCAGCCCAGGAGGAAAAGGGGGAGGAGAGAGGAGGCGGGCCGCGGGAGGAGGAGTCTCCGGGCCGCGCGGAGCCCTCGGTGGGGCGGCGGCGGAGGAGCGCCCTTCCCCCCGCGCGCTGATTGCTGTGGCGTCCTGCTAGTCCCCGCCCGCGCGTGTTTGTAAGGCTGAGCGAGTGCGCTGGGTCGGCCCGATGGGGGTAATCGAGGGTTTCGGGGACGCAGAGCGGCGCTTTCCTCTCCCCAGTGAGTGAGGAAGGGACGTCGGCGGCTCTCGTGCCCGGCCGCTTTCCCTGGGCGATTCCCGGAGCGCCCTGCAGGAGGTGAAAGTCCTGGCGGGTCCGGATGGCGTAGTTGTGCCGCGGCTCAGCAGCTGCCGAAGCTCGCGGCCGCAGAGCGCTGGGCGGGGAAACTTTCCTCTGCTCTCTTCCAACTTGCGGCGGGTGGATCTCCGCCTGACACGCCACCTCCGAGGTACGTGCGGACCCGGCCCCGCGGCGCTGCAGCCCGCGCCAGGTCGCCCCTGGCCGCGCCACTAGCCCTGCGCCCGTTCCGGCCGCGGGCTCTGCGGGCTGCGCGGTGCTTGTCCGCGCTGCGCGAGGCTCCGTGCCTGTTGGCGGCCGGCGTTGCACCGGCCGCCCGGACCCCCGGGCTCGGGAGGGCGGCGTTGGTCCGGCAGTGTTTACGCTCGGAAGAGCCGGGACCCGTGGCCCGCGGTGCGTGGGGAGCGGCTGTCCAGGATCGGGTGGGCAGCGCTCGCGGCGATGCGCTGTCCTGGGGGAAGACTCCTGTCCTCGCTCTTCCTCTCCGCGGTTTCTTCCGAACCCCGCCGGGCGCAGACCAATTCCACTTGGGCGCGTGACAGCGTGGTGGGAGAGGTTTGTTGTGGGTTTGCACTCATTTGCCCTTGCGTAGGCTGCGCCCTGGGACTAGCGCACCGACGTGAGCGGCGCTCCCCGCAGCAGGCGCCCTCCCGGTGTGGTGCGGGCGGCGCGGAGAGCAGCGCTGCAGCCCGGAGCCCGGCAAAGAACGCTCCCCCTGCTAACAGATTAGCCCATTACCCAGTTCATTTTGAAGGGTTCTCTTAGCATGTTCATTTGATTAGAACAAACTGGAAGTCTTTGGGCCGTTGCTAGAAGAATCTGCTTGCAGACTTGTTATTAGGGCATTTGCCCACCACGTAGTGTAGTTACCCGGCATTGTCAAGCGTGGATTACCTTGGTATAGTGGACCCTAATGGATTTAGTGTGTTCTAAAAGAGCTGAGAGAAGAAAATCGCTCATTTCCTTAGCTGGGAAATGGGGATAATAATGGGTCTCATAAAGTCACTGTGAGGATTGAATGATTTAATATATGTAAAGTACTAGCGCCGAGCAAGTGTTAGAACTGCTTGTCCTGAGCCCAGAGGTGATGGGAAACGAGCAAAGAAGGTAAAGGATGGTAGCAGTGACAGCCTGTGATGGGGGAACCGTGGGTTTTCTGAACATCTCCCTTAGAAGAAAAGTGAGCGGTTTGGGTGGATAGAAGTCTCTATAAGGAATGAAGCACGGGTCAAGACTTTTTAATTATCCTGAAATGGTACTGTAAGGTGCAGTTACTTCACTGTGAAATCAGCTATTTCCCTGGAATAATGATAACTGACGTTCATTGAGCCCAAACTGTGTGTCACTTTCCTGTATGCCTTGCAGACCACTTAAACCTCACACCTGCTCTGTGGTTAAAACACTATCAGCCCCATTTCTCAGATGAGACTGTAGAGGTTACTTACTTGCTCCAGCTAACCCATTATTTTCTGTTCTGACTCCAGAGCTAGCTGAGTCACCAAGTGCAGCAAGTGCAGTCAGGTTTGTGTGCGGTGAGCCCAGGCGTCTTCCCACGTTGTTCAGCTTTCCATTTTAGTTGGACATATCCCTTGAAACAGGAATAAGGTATCTGTGATTAATTTAGGTGATGTGCTTACTGGGGTGCCGCATTGCAGCTCCGAAACTGGATCCAAGTAATTAAAAACAGAACCCTGATTAGTATTAATATGAATCTTTTTTTTTTTTTTAAGATTTTATTTATTTATTTGTCAGAGAGAGAGAGAGAGTGAGCACAGACAGAGTGGCAGGCAGAGGCAGAGGGAGAAGCAGGCTTCCCGCTGAGCAAGGAGCCCGATGTGGGACTCGATCCCAGGACACTGTGTGATCATGACCTGAGCCGAAGGCAGTCGCTTAACCAACTGAGCCACCCAGGCGTCCCGTATTAATATGAATCTTTATTCTTAATTTCTTTTATTCTCTACACATTGTCAGAGTTACTTGGCTTCCTTAGGAAACAGCTTGGGGTTGGCACAGGGGGCAGGGAAATAATTCTTAGCCCCTTAAGGGCTATTAAAATGAAATGGATTTCATGCCATTGTGTCAGTTAAAGGATGTTGCTCTGTTTCTTGGTGTTCTCTGCTTTTGGCTTTAATTCTGCATTGTTTAGTGTTTCAAGCTTCAGCATATTTTCAGCCCTTCAGTTTGTCTTTGTCATTTGTCAACTTTAATTTTTCCTGTTTTGATGGAATCGGACCATTACATGGCAGCTTTGCTTAACAACTGTTGATCCAGCTCATGTTTTTAAATATAAAAATCTCCAACTTACTTTTGAACCCCAGCACTTCAAAGGCAACCCCTGGGGAATTCATTGTTATTTTGAGTATTAGCCAATAGGGGGAGTATAACACACCATTGATGTCTATTAGGCACTTAAACCAGTTTTTAGGGTGTTAAACATGTATTTCAGAAATGGAAAATGTTGTGGCTTTATCTAGCAAAATCACCAGATTGCTTTCTGAGTTTATAGTGGAAAGCTGCGTTTAATTTCAAATGATTACAATAAGAATGACCTTGAGGACCAGGCCTATATGTTGGACATATGTCAAGAACTCTGGTGGCTGGACAGATATTAAATACACTTGCACGTGGTTTTTGCCATTTGTTTTCCCTAAGAAGTGTCTGTAAGATGATTTTGTGCACTTTGAATCATATTTCAAGTTATCTAGGAGAACTGGGAGTCCAAAGAGGTCCATTGTGAATCTTTTTTTAATGATCCTCATTTGTCTTTTGTAGAAAATTGGATGTAGTGAATTTGTTCTCAGGGAGGTTGGTGCACTTACAATCCTGTCATCATTCTTGATCAACATCTTCCAGGTGCAATAACAGTCTTGAATAACAGCAATTCTAGGCATTCTTCAGAGGCTTATCCTGTTTGTCTAGTAGAGGTGTGATGTGTCCGTAGACACTCATTCTTATAAATATAATATAAACATTTTTAAGAATTAACATGCTTGGAAAAACAGTAAAACTAAGTTTTATTTATTTATTTATTTTTAAAGATTTTATTTATTTGACAGAGAAAACGGGTGCACACGCACAAGCTGGGGGAGAGGCAGGGAGAGGGAGAAGCAGGTTCCTGGCTGAGCAGGGAGCCTGATGTGGGGCTGGATCCCAATACCCTGGGATCATGATCTGAGCCAAAGGCAGACGCTTAACTGACTGAACCACTCAGGTGCCCCTAAAACTGAGTTTTGAAAAAGGTTTTCAGCCCTTGCCTGCAGTTTTGTAGGCCGGTTTCCTTTCTTGTTTCTTGTGTATCAGGTAGTTCTGACTTCATTTCATTTAGCAAGCTAAGGTCATGTGGATCCTTTTAAAAAATAACTTTCAAAAA
>PISX010034670.1:0-13752 GCA_004024625.1 Mellivora capensis
GCTTCCGCGCACCTCTCTCAGTGGAGGGTGTGGGGCGCGTCTCAGGCTCTGATAGCACAGTGAAAAGGCTGTTTCTGCTGGCTGGCGGGGCTCCCATGCTTTTAGGCACTCTTGCTGGTGGCTCAGGGACCAACACCTGGTTTCTCTGCCACACTCTCTCTGGCTCAGCCCCAGGGGTGGCTGTCTCTAACTGTCCCATTTCCCACTATTTCACCCCACGATCCTTTGCTCTTTTTGAGTGCTTTCTACCAGACTTCAAGTTAATGCTGGTCCCCAGACGCAGGGGACTCTCGTATTGGGGTATCACTTTCCAATGGGTCGCTTCTGGTGGCTCCCTCCCCCTTTTGTTTATCTTCCGATATCAGTCCGGCATTCCCACTCCGTTTCACCTGCCCACTGGCGTCTTCTGCCCCCGTAGAGATCCAGACGTGTATAATTCTGATCTCAGGCTGATTTCATGGGTGATCGGAGTTCCTTGGTAGGTAATCAGCTCAGTTTGGTGTACAGGTTGAAACGGCACCTCCTCCTAGTTCCCCATCTTGTTCCCCCCTATCAAGAACTTTTGATTCAGTAACTCCATTTCTAGGAATCTACTCCAAAAATGGATTTATTATAAGGATGTTTACAGACAGGTTATTTGTATTTTTAAGAAATTGGAAAACCTCCTAAAGTTTAAATAAATTATAGTGCAGCCCTATGTTATTAATGTCAACCATTTTGAAAATATTTCATGGGCACCTGGATGGCTCAGTCAGTTGAGCAACCAATTGTTGGTTTCCCACTTAGGTGATGATCTCAGGGTGGTGGGATTGGATCATGGGATCAGGTTGAGGGTGGAGCCCTGTGTCAGGTTCTACACTCAGCATGGAGTCTGCTTGTCACTTCTCTCTCTGCTTCTCCCCCTGCTCTCTCTCAAATAAATAAATAAAATCTTTTAAAAAAATTTAAAAAAATGCTTTCTCTGAATGTTTAATACTTAGAAATATTCACATTTAAGTGGAAAAATTTTAACCTATAATGTACATATTCACTCAGTATTTATTGTCTGTAATCTTAAAGGCATGATTACGTACTTGTCAAAACATACACATGTACATTTCACAATTATGTGTGAAAATTTCTTCTACCACAATTGTGATATTAGTATATATAATGCTAGACATAACAAGATCTTAGTACAGGAAGTATAAGTGTACTAAATCCTCAGGCATCATAGAAGAAAGAAGCCAATGGACTATCTCTAAAGTTGATAAGTTAGTAGAAAAATGACATAGCGGTATTATTGAATTAATGAGAAAACTATCAAGATAATTAAAGCAAACATTTGAGTATGGTTGCCTCTAAGAAGTTGAAGTGCAATGGAGTTGGGGCAGCAATGAGGCAGAAGGGCTTGCTTTTTGTTATAAGCCCTACTATACTATTTGATTTTTATTAATGTATATACTTTCAGTTTATTTATTTATTTTTCCAATTTGTTTTTAGAGACAGAGCACATGAGAGTGAGCAGAGGTGGGGGAGAAGGGGCAGAAGGAGAGGGAAAGAGAAAAGCCTTAGCAGGCTCCATGCCCAGTGCAGGGCCCAATGTGGGGCTCAGTCTCACCCCTGAGATGATTACCTGAGCCAAAAAGAGTCAGATGCTTAACCAACTGAGCCACCCAGGATCCCCAGGAAACATTTATTTATTTATTTATTTAGTCAGAGAGAGAGGGAGAGAGAGTGAGCAAGCACAGGCAGACAGAGTGGCAGGCAGAGGCAGAGGGAGAAGCAGGCTCCCTGCCCAGCAAGGAGCCCGATGTGAGACTCGATCCCAGGGTGCTGGGATCATGACCTGAGCTGAAAGCAGCCGCTTAACCAACTGAGCCACCCAGGCGTCCCCCCAGGAGACATTTCTTAAATGTTTCATTTTATAAATAGAATGCCTTTTTAAATATTGATAGTACATGGGGCCCAATAAATAGCATCCCGCTTTCCCACCCAAGATCAGAACTGAGAGGTAAACATAGGAGTCAGATAGCTAGGGATAAACATCAACTTCATTAGAAGGTTAATTGAAAGGAGCACCTGGCTAGTTCAGTTGGTGGAACATCTCTGGGTTGTGAGTTCAAATCCATGTTGGATGTAGAGATTCCTTAAAAATAAAATCATTAGGGAAAAAAAAAATGTTAACTGAAGATGTAACATATATATGTGATAACAGGCTTGCTAATATTACATCACTAAATTTGCCTTTATCTGCCCAGTCACTTGTATAGCTATAAAATAACAGGCCACACCCACAGAGGAAAGTAGAGAGAAAAGTGCATACATCCTACACATAGGCTAAGACTAAAAATCAAAAGAAGGTAGTTGAGCAAATGCACTTGGTTTCTTCTTTCAGAATCACTCATCATTTCTATAAAATTACTCACTAGCCATCTACTAACCAAACATATATATGTATATATATCTGCCATGTGCGAGGTACTTTGCTACATGCTATGCTAAGACCAGTAAGCAATAAAATTGGTAAGACAAGACTACTATATTCGGCTCATAATCAGTGAGAAAGACATGTAACATGTAAGGGAGACATGTATGCAAATAATTAGACAAGATGCTACATACCACCTTGAATGATTCCATACAGTTCTAAGAATCTGTGTTTGGGGTGCCTGGGTGGCTCAGTTGGTTAAGTGTCTGCCTTTGGCTCAGGTCATGATCCTGGAGTCCCAGGATCAAGTCCCGGGATCAAATCCTGAGATGGAGCCCTACATCCGGCTCCCTGCTTAGCAGGAATCTGCTTCTCCCTCTGCCCCCACCCCACTCGTGCTCTTTCTCACTCTCTCACTCTCTTTCTCTCTCTCAAATAAATAAATAAGATTTTTAAAAAATATGTGTTTGGAGACATCGTTCAGTTCCTCAATTTATCCATATAAAGATAGCAGTTTTGTTGATTTTCCTTTAATCTTGGCATATGATATTTGCATTATGTAAGTAAAGTTGTAATAGTCTAAATTCTTCAGATGCCTGTATTTATTCCTTTATTACTATTTTTAATCCCTTTATTACTTTTGAAATCTGTTTTCCAGGCCAGTTTCTTTGTACATAGATTTCAATAGCCTCTGTGTTCAGTAATATTTAATATTTTAGTGGCAGTATTTAAATTTATTGATATGTCTCTCAACAATAAAATTGACCAGATTCTTTCATTTCCCAGGTATTTTCCTGCTGATATGGAATATAAGCATTAGGAAAATGTGTTTTAAAGATATCAAGATCCTAAAATAAAATTTGAATTGAAAGAGATAATCTATATTTTTTAAAGATTTTATTTATTTACTTGAGAGAAAGAGAGCCTGAGAGAGAACACAAGCAGGGTGGAGGGACAGAAGGAGAGGGTGAATCTGACTCGGGGCTTGATTCCAGGACCCCAGATCATGACCTGAGCTAAAGGCAGACACTTATAAAACTGAGCCACCCAGGTGTCCCAAAAGGTAATCTATTTAACAGAATTTGATGACTCGTGGTTTTCTGAAAATTTAATAATCTTGTTTCTAATATAGATATGAAAAATTGCTAATATAACCCAATAATACTCACAATATTCTAATGAATTACAAAGCTATAGTAAAATGTCAAGGTGCTGTTAGACTACCAACACTAAGCACTAAGTAATTTTTAAAGCCTTTTTGTTTCATCATTTCAAGAAACTTATTTTGCTATTAAGCAAGGTAACCTGGACGATGTACATTTGTACATGTACCAGGAACATCCCATAATACAGAAACATATTATGGAAAAAATTTTATGAATTTTTATTATGTAAAATTATTTGGGCTGTTAAATATGGCAACTTGAACACATGCATTTATTTCTACTCTATCCAGAAATCCTACTAAAATGATGATGAGGAAATACAAGAGCCATAAGAGCCATAAATTCACAAGAACAAAGAGAATGTTGAGAAGAAATAACAGAGAATTTGCTTTGTTCAAATGTGGAGACTGTAGTGAGGGTTTACCTACTCCGACAGCCAACAAACAGTTCTGGGAAGAATCGTTAGCAGTTGTGGGTGCAAATTTGGCTTGAAATCTCACCTTATCCTATGTAAGGAAGCATATTTTAAGAATACTATGGTTCATGCAGATAAGAATTATCCAGAAGTCAAGCTATATATAAAAGAGGACAAGAGTTGGGTGGAGGCCTTATTTGTGTTCTGAGTGAATTTACTGATAATGGATTTTTGATAAGTCAAGCTTCCTTGTGCAGCAAGAGACAGGAAGAACATTTTTGTGTCCTCTGAATGTAAGTGAGGATTCATCCTGAAATCAGTCCTCATCAGACATAAGGTGATATATTCAGAGGAAAAGGCTTTGGTGTGCAAGGAATATAGACATGAGTTTACTGAGATGTCAAGGGCAAGCTAACTTGAGAGAGAGAAACTCTATTTGTTTTAGAAGGTGAAATGAGTCAGAAGATAGAGCTCACCAAACTCAAGCTGCTACACCCTACAAAGACTTAATGGTCCATGATTTTAAAAACCAAGTATACTGTGATGATGGTCTAGCTTTTATTACCAGTCCTAACATACCTCTTGTACTGTAGATTCTTATATACAACTGCCTTTTGAACATTTCCATTCAGATAGATGATAGGACTCTCACAGTTTAACATTTCCAAAGCCAACTTTTGAAAATACTTTTGAAAAGTATTTTCAAAGACAACTTTTTTTTTAAGATTTTATTTATATATTTGACAGGTAGAGATTATAAGTAGGCAGAGAGGCAGGCAGAGAGAAAGAGAGAGGTGGAAGCAGGCTCTCTGCTGAGCAGAGAGCTCGATGTGGGGCTTGATCCCAGGACCCTGGGATCATGACCTGAGCCAAAGGCAGAGGCTTAACCCACTGAGCCACCCAGGGGCCCCCAAAGCCAACTTTTTGAAAATACTCTGCTTCTCTCTTCCATCTAAGTAAAGGACCCACCCTCGTTTCCAATTGCTTAGCCTAAAATTTTGAAATCATCCTTGACTCCTTTCCTACATTATATTCCATACACACGCAGGCTATCAGGAAATTCTGCCTGCTCCTCTATCAGTCACGTCCAGTTCTCCAGTTCTTAGCACATCCAGTGACACCACTCCAGGTCAGGACACCATCAATTCCCTCTCCAATTGCATCTCCATCTAGTCTTCCTCCACCCTCCCCTAGTCACTCCTATACTTACAGTCTTCCTTGCTATTCTTAAAACACAGTAAGCATTCTCTTCTCTTCAGGCCATTGTGTTTTGGTTCCTCCAGCTTGAATAGTCTTCCTTTCAGATATACCTGCTGTAGCTGATTCTTTCACTTCAGCTCTCTGCCCAAATATCAGGAAAACAAAGAGATCTTTTACTGACTACCTTATATTTAAAATAAACTTAATATCATTTCATAATAATTTTTCATGAAGTTCTTTCCGGTCTTTACACAGTCTGATTACTTCCTGAGTGGTGAAGGATCATGCAAAAACTTTCAACCCTGGGGATGCCTGCATAGCTCAGTTGGTTGAACATCTGACTTTGGCTTAGGTCATTATGGTGGGGTTCTGGGATCAAATCGAGCCCCACGTGGGGCTCCCTGCTTAGGACAGGAGCCTGCTTCTCCTTCTTCCTCTTCCCTTCCCCCCACCCCTGCTCCTACTCTCTCTTGTGCATTCTATCTTTCAAATAAACATTAATTAAATTTAAAAAAAACTTTCAACTCTCTAAAAACTTTAATAATGATTTTTTTTTACTTCACTTTGGAATGTCTTATCTATTATACATGGTTGTCTCAGTAGCAATTTCCAGTTTCACATCCTAGTACTTTTTTTTATGTTATGTTTCTTTCATTAGAACTTTAGCTCTATAGAGTCAGAGACATTATCTCCTTTTCATCGATAGAACTACAGTATTCCTAATACTGCCTGGCACATAGCTTTCTAGGATATTTGTCCAATGGATGAATGAATGAATGAACAGATAAGAGAGGTGAGGGAATAATATGGATAATGGTAAAGAGACATATCAGAATGGCATAATTGATAGACTGGAGTGAGACCCCAGCCTCCATCCTTTAAGAGATTAACAATTAGATAGCCACAAACAAAAACAGCTGTGAGAGAGCTCTGACACCCACTTTAGCAACATAGAGGAATGAAAAAAAAATGAGAATAACTGCACTAAAAGAGAAATAAGACAGTCTCATTTTGCAAGCATCATCCCATCCCCCAAGCTAGTATTGCTCAGTGCTAAAAGGCAATTTTCCAGCTAGTAAGAGCTCCCCCTTACCAGGAAAGGAGAAGCAGGATAAGCATCTAGCTTCCCCAGTCTCTGGGAGCACCAAAGTCCTGTTTAGGTTTCTTCCAGACCCAGAAAACTAAGACATATAGAAACTATAGATACAGCTAGGGACAAGGAAGAAAAGCAGGGGTTACCAATAGCAGCCAGACATTGGGAGAGACCGTGGTTTATAGTGACTTGTTCTGCAGACTAACACAGCAAATATTACTACTGAAGAAACTAATAGCCAGCACTGCTGCCATGGAGAACCCTCTGCAGTTTTCATTAGCTTTTGTCCTCCAGCCATTTGTATTCCCTGATGCCAGTCCCCCACTAGAGCCTGGAAACCACAGCGACAGCCAGCCCAGGCCCTCGACAGCTGCTCTGCTGCAAAATGACAATCTACACCCCTGCAGCTGACTTCTACCACCATATGCACTTTGGGGGCTAGCCCATCCAGCCATGCACTTCCACATTGCCAGCCTGACACCTGTCATTAGCATACACTGCAATGCACATGCCTGGAGGAGATTGTATGGACATGGGAGAGTACTCTAAAAGCCAGGGTCCCCACATGTGCTTGTGGGCCCTGATCTGGCCCAGCCCTGTCTTCTGTCACTGGCCTGCACCACTGTGCTTCAGTGCCTAGTCTCACCACTCCTGTTCAACATACTACTAGAAATTCTAGCTGAAGCAACCAGACCAAAAAAAAAAAAAAAAAAAAAAATAGGCATTCAGGTTGGAAAGAAAGGAGTAAAATTATCCTTTTTGCTGGTGATATGATCTTTTATATATAGAAAATACTAAAGACTACATACATACACACACACACACACACACACACACACACACAAGACAACTGTTAGAATTAATGAGGAAATTTAGTGAAGTTGCAAGCTACAAAATCAATATGTAGAAATCAGCTGTATTTCCATATACTTAAAATAAAACACCTGAAAAAGAAATAAAGAAAAAAATCCCATTCACAATATCATCAAAAACAATTAAATAGGGATAAATTTTTATCAAAAAGGTAAAAGATCTGTACACTGAAAACTATTAGACTTTGATGAAAAAAAATTGAAGAAGACACAAGCAAGTGGAAAGGTATTCCATGTTCATGGATCAGAAGAATAGCCAAAGCATCCATAAAAGAAGAACAAACCTGAAGGCATAACACTTCCTGATTTCAAATTATAATACAAAGATATAGTAATCAAAACAATATGGTGCTGGCATAAAAATAGACAACATAGACCAGAGAAACAGAATCAAGAACCTGTAAATAAGCCCTTACAATACAGTCAACTAATATTTGGCAGTGGGGCCAAGAATACTCAATGGGAAAAATAATCTCTTCAAAAATGGTGTTGGAAAAAATTAGAGCAATTTTTCTAAGATCTAAAGGAAGCTGACAGATTTCCTGATTTTTAAACTATGTCAAAACTTTAGATTTTTTTTTTAGGATTTTTGTTATAGAGTTTGGGGAAAGACTAATGATAGTTACATAAAAATCTAAACCTCCCCAAAATGAGGCAGAGATTAACTCTAAAAGGAAATGTAACTACTGTACAATTCATATCTCAGCAATGAGCAATATGTACTCAGTAATAATACATAACTATAGTCATAATAATGTAAAGATTAAAAGCTGATTTCACTAAAAATTATGATGTTATTATATTAGATGAATGGATGGCAATTGGTAAAAGGCAGTTAAATCCTCTGCTTTCATAATAGGAAATCAATTTATAATGCTAAAATTTATAGAATGAGAAATAGGAATTTGAACAAAAGTTTTGGAAATATAGAAGTAAATTCTAAAGTAAACTAAGAGCTGAAAATGATTTGTTCAGGAGATAAGTTATTTGGGAGGGAGGAGGAAATGAAGCCGCAGACAACTTGCTACTTTTCATTAGAAGCCCTGTATTATTATTTGGCTTTTAAATTATGTACATGTTTCACTTTGAAACATAACAAAATGCTGAGGGGTGTGGGTGGGTGGGTGTGTCTGTGTATGTGTGTGTGTGTGCCATATTTTCTACAAGTACAGAAATTCACCCAAAATAGATAAAATGAAAACACTAGACAGAGGCAACAAGAAAATTTGAAGCAATGGGATCGGGAGGGAGACAAACCATAAGTGACTCTTAATCTCAGAAAACAGAGGGTTGCTGGGGGGAGGGAGGTTGGGAGAGGGGGGTGGGGTTATGGACATTGAGGAGGGTATGTGCTATGGTGAGTGCTGTGAAGTGTGTAAACCTGGCAATTCACAGACCTGTACCCCTGGGGATAAAAATACATTATATGTTTATTAAAAATTTTTTTTAATTAAAAAGAAAAAAGAAAAAAATCTTCATAAAGGTAGACCCACACAGTTCAAAACTGTGCTGTTCAAGGGTATAACAAAACACAAAGTACCCTTCCCCTCAATTTAATAAATGTTGATATTTGGCAATAAAAAAAAAAAAAGAAAATTTGGAGCAAACAAATTTAGAACCCAAGACCAGGTTTCAAAGTCTGGCCATCACTCTGTAAATATTTTTCTCTGTAGGATCACAAAGATCCTTGTCTCTACTTAAGTTTATATATTTGCTTCATTTTTCTCCTTGCAGATTAATCTTAACATCTCTTCTTCCCTTACAACTTCTGCTTGCTGGATATTCAGGCTCTCCAAGGAGCCAGTTCTGGCACTGACTTCGCAAGAGGAATCCAGTAGGCACATTCCAAAACAGTGTTTGTGTCTGGGTCCCTTGGTTCAAATTTTAAACATTGAGACTGAATGATTACGTTTATGTATAGATTGTCAGATTGTCTACCCATTCATGGTATCACATGATACAAACATGTCCACCCAGGCCCATCACCTCAAGAAGAGCTCTGAAAGGGATAAAATTTCAAAGAAGGGGCTACTATTGGAAAGTTATATAGACATACATATTCAGCCAATCCTTTTCCATGCTTACCAAACTAAATAATTTGATTTACCTGAAGTTTGCCTACTGGAGAAACCAAAATACTGGACTTTGGGACTTATATTTCTCTTTGTAAATTAATAAGTTAACTTCAACAATATAAACAAAAGGAGAGAAGATAAACAGACTGTCTTCAAGGAGGAAAATTTTCAAAATACTCAATAGAAAGTATGGACAAAGAAAGAGAACTAGAAAATTCCTTGACTTTCTATTCTTGAGGTTTGGTTCCTCATCATGAAATTCTTTCCATGAGATTCCCCTATAGCCTGCAGGGCTGATCCACATTGAGTCAATTCTGGTTTTTCAACTGTGGCACATTGACAAAAATAATAAAAATTTTAAAATCCTGAAACACTGTGTCAGGCCCTGAAGTCAAACTGCAGTAAATTGTTAAAGGTGGTGCTGTTTTATGAGGTTTCTTGGCAGTCAGCCAATTTTAACTAACATTCCTTGAGTCAATAATATTTATGGATTTGCTTATCCAAATAAAATATCTTTAACAAAAAGCCTACAGTAATATTTTTACTTGTGCAAAGAAAACTATATAAACCCTGAATGTTTTAATTAGCAGTAAAATATGAAATGTTACTGAGTCTTTTTTCCTCAACAATTTTTTTTCCTCAACCAGGAGAGCATGGAAGTATTTTGAGTAAAATTATGATAAACCTAGCACTTTTAGATTTTACAGACCACAAAGATACTTATAGAATCCAAAATCTCAGTACATTTAATAGGTCATGGATGTCATACAGGTATTCTCACAATCATGTTTAGACTTTACTTCAAATGTCAAAAAAGATATAGAATACAACAGTGATGTTCATTGATTCTCACCATAACTTTGATTGACTGCAGTGGACCTAGAGAAAGAATGATAGCATGGTATTGTATGTGCTTAAATTAAAGAAAGCTACAAGGCATGGCATGTGAATAGAAAGAAAGGGTTTTTAAGAGACAAAACACAATATGATCTCCTTACTAAGTGAAAAATCAAGACCCCCACAAAAGCATTTTAAAAAATTAGCTGAGCTCACTAGTTTTAAATAGTTAAAAAAAAAAGAGCAAAAAGTGAAATAAAATTTGTTCTCTCAAATTCTCCTACCTAATGTTATGTAATTGTTCTACCAAATCTTCATTAGTTTTTCTTAGCTAGAGAGGTAGGGGAAGAATGTTAACAGGGGAGTCTGCTTCTCCCTCTGCCTGCTGGTCTCCTGCTTGTGCTCTCTCTCTCTCAGAAATAAATAAAATCTGAAAAATAAGAATAATAGTAACTCATAATATCTTTGATAAAGCCTTTAAAATTCTCTACCTTGTCCAATAGCCAGTCATCTGGAAATATTCCACTTCCCAAGTTAGCAAACCAATGAAACAAAAACATTTTATATGTTCTTCTGTTGCTTAGCCTCTGTTAGCCTATGTCTACCAAGTGTGGTCCTACTCTTTGATATCAAGGTAGTACTTATTCAGGGTAAATTTGTTAAGGCTAGTGATTTCTTCTTCAGCAACATTAGAGAGACCCAAAGGAAGGATTAGAATCTCAGTGAAGAAAATAGTGTGCAGATCAGCTACTTCACTATATACATGATCAAAACAGGGCAGATAATTGCAGGGACCTGTGGGTAAACAATAAATGGCAACCAGGATCCTGCCTGCTCTTGCATCATATCTTGCTGTTTAATTTCCTGCAGAAACAAAACACATAATTAATATTGGCAGTGGAGAATTTGCTTCCCTCCACATTATGTTGAACTCTTCATTTCCCTTTGCCTTAAATATTACTGAAGCATAAATACACATGGGTGCAAAAAACAACCAATAGAAGAGTTTTTACTTGTATCCTATGTACATTTTTGTGGTGAGGACCATAATATGGAACAATTTATATGCTGCATGTCTTCAGAAGTTGCTAAATGTCATTAACAAGAATTAAGGATAGCCCTACAGAATGCATCTTAATATTATCTTACAACTAGACTAAGTGTAACAGAATTTTCTCTAAATCACGTAGATTTTATAATAGTGTTTAAATGAGAACTTATCTTCCCACTCAACAACATTAATTTTTTTTCTGGGCCAACTCCTCACAGTTAAACATAAAACACTACTTATAGTCACTATGAAAAATTGTTAATAGGGACAGCTGGTGGCTCAGTGAGTTAAGTGACTGACACTTGATTCCAGCTCTGGTCATGATCTCCAGGTTGTGAGGTCAAGCCCCGCATTGCACTCTGCACTGGACATGGAGTCTGCTTAGGATTCTCTCTCCTTCTCCCTCTCCCTCTGTCCCTTCCCCACCCTCTCCCGCTCTAAAAACAAAAACAAATGAAAAAACACACACAAACACAAAGCCAAGCTAATATGCAGTTGTTATGTTAAGTTATGCAGTGAATAATTAAATGATTACTATATTCCCAAATGTCTAATCCTTTCATCTACTTTAAACTGTTTTGTACAGTAAAAAGCCAGAACAAAGGGCACCTGGGTGATGCAGCTGGTTAAGCATCTGGCTCTTGGTTTCTGCTCAGATTGTGACCTCAGGGTCCTGAGATTGAGACCCCCATATGGTTATACCCTCAGAGGAAGAAACTCTCTTCCTCTGCCCCTCAAACTCATGTACCCTAAATAAATTAATCTTAAAAAATAAAAGCATAGACATATAATTCTTTTTGCTGCCTAAAAGTTAAGTGTTCTCACGCTTTTTTTTTTTATTTCATTTCTTTTCAGCATAACAGAATATGTAGTTTTTGCATCACAACCAGTGCTCCATGCAATGGGTGCCCTCCATAATACCCTCCACCTTGCTCCCCCAACCTCCCACCGCCCACCACTTCAAAACCCTCAGGTTGTTTTTCAGAGTCCATAGTCTCTCATGGTTCATCTCCCCCCCAATTTCCCTCAACTCCCTTCTCCTCTCCATCTCCCCATGTCCTCCGTGTTATTTGTTATGCTCCGCAAATAAGTGAAACCATATGATAATTGACTCTCTCTGCTTGACTTATTTCACTCAGCATAATCTCTTCCAGGCCCGTCCATGTTGCTACAAAAGTCAGGTATTCATCCTTTCTGATGGAGGCATAATACTCCATTGTGTATATGGACCACATCTTCTTTATCCATTCGTCTGTTGAAGGACATCTTGGTTCTTTTCACAGTTTGGTGACCGTGGCCATTGCTGCTATAAACATTGGGGTACAGATGGCTCTTCTTTTCACCACATCTGTATCTTTGGGGTAAATACCCAGAAGCACAATTGCAGGGTCATAGGGAAGCTCTATTTTTAACTTCTTGAGGAATCTCCACACTGTTCTCCAGAGTGGCTGCACCAACTTGCATTCCCACCAACAGTGTAAGAGGGTTCGCCTTTCTCCACATCCTCTCCAACACACGTTGTTTCCTGTTTTGTTAATTTTGGCCATCCTAACTGGTGTAAGGTGGTATCTCAATGTGGTTTTAATTTGAAACTCCCTGATGGCTAGTGATGATGAACATTTTTTCATATGTCTGATAGCCATTTGTATGTCTTCGTTGGAGAAGTATCTATTCATATCTTCTGCCCATTTTTTGATGTGATTATCTGTTTTGTGTGTGTTGAGTTTGAGAAGTTCTTTATAGATCCTGGATATCAAACTTCTGTCTGTACTGTCATTTGCAAATATCTTCTCCCATTCCGTGGGTTGCCTCTTTGTTTTGTTGATTGTTTCCTTGGCTGTGCAGAAGCTTTTGATCTTGATGAAGTCCCAAAAGTTCATTTTCGCTTTTGTTTCCTTTGCCTTTGGAGACATATCTTGAAAGAAGTTGCAATGGCTGATATCAAAGAGGTTACTGCCTATGTTCTCCTCTAGGATTCTGATGGATTCCTGTCTCATGTTGAGGTCCTTTATCCATTTTGAGTTTATCTTTGTATACGGTGTAAGAGAATGGTCGAGTTTCATTCTTCTACATATAGCTGTCCAATTTTCCCAGCACCATTTATTGAAGAGACTGTCTTTTTTCCACTGTATATTTTTTCCTACTTTGTCGAAGATTATTTGACCATAGATTTGAGGGTCCATATCTGGGCTCTCTACTCTGTTCCACTGGTCTATATGTCTGTTTTGATGCCAGTACCATGCTGTCTTGGTGATCACACCTTTGTAGTAAAGCTTGAAATCAGGTAACGAGATGCCGCCAGTTTTATTTTTGTTTTTCAACATTTACTTAGCAATTCGGGGTCTCTTCTGATTCCATACAAATGTTAGGATTATTTGCTCCAGCTCTTTGAAAAATACCAGTGGAATTTTGATCGGAATGGCATTAAAAGTATAGCTTTCTCTAGGCAGTATAGACATTTTAACAATGTTTATTCTTCTGATCCAAGAACATGGAATGGTCTTCCATCTTTTTGTGTCTTCTTCAATTTCTTTCATGAGTGTTCTGTAGTTCCTCGAGTACAGATCCTTTACCTCTTTGGTTAGGTTTATTCCCAGGTATCTTATGGTTCTTGGTGCTATAGTAAATGGAAT
>PISX010034671.1:0-13756 GCA_004024625.1 Mellivora capensis
TTTTTTTTTTTTTAAATGCTCAGTGTCCCAGGCAAGACAACAGATGCTCAGATAGGAGGAGACTATCCCAAATGGCAAAGACCACATACCTATCCCATTGGTCAATATCAGGGAAAACGCAACTCTGAAGCTACTTATCAACTTCCTGGAGCTCTGGCCAAGGGAAGAGAGGTACTGTTCACATGAATAGACCATAACTACAAGGCCAGTTACATTCACCAAGGAGGAGTGCTTACCCTTCCTGGAGCCTGTAGGGCAGCAACTGCTGGCCTGCAGCTCAAGTACAAGCTGTGACACAGGTGGCTGCTAACCTTGGCCAAGACTTGTGTAAACAATGAAACACAGTGTTTTTCACAGGCTCCTCAGGCATCCTAGTATTGGAGTAACATTTCCCAATCCCAAAATATGATGAAAAAAAATTTTTTTAAGATTTATTCATTTTAGAGAGAGAGTGAGATAAAGCATGAGCGGGAGGGGCAGAGGGAGAGGGAAAGTGAATCCCTAGCAGACTCCGCATTCAGTGTGGGGCCCGACACGGGGCTCTAGCTCATGGCCCTGAGATCACAACCCGAGCTGAAACCACAAGTTACATGTCCAACCTACTGCACCACCTGGGAGCTCCCCCCAACTGTGTTGAAAAATTTAAAAATCAATGTTAGGAACATTTTTTCTAAAATTAATTTTTTTAATATAAGAAAAATAACAGGCCTACTGTACAGTTATTCATATAATGATAAAACAGACTGAATTCAAGGAATGGCACACCACTAGGGGCTTCTAGAATGCAGAATTTCTTGATCTGGGCAGTAGTCACACAGAGTTCTGCTTTGTAATTACAAATGTACATTAAACTGTACACATATGTTCTATGCACATTTTTTGTATGTGAATGTTATATTTTATAATTTTTAAGTGATGTCCCATATCCGAAAAAAAAAGAATTTGCACGAAAGGTCCTCTAAGTCATGAAGGTATACTATTTCCTTTGAGCATTAAAATGCTATTAAATTTTACACTGATTACATTTTGTGTTTTGTGTTCCTAATTTAAAAAATGTAATTTCTAGTTGCCATTCTCTGAAGGTTTTTTCTAAAAGCTTATGAATCAATTTTTATTACTCTCTATGAGAATTAATCCCCAAGATCATTCCTAGTAGTCCATTCTAATAGAAGGATGTTCCTTTCTTTTTGAGCTCCTACTGGCATTCAAATAAATACACTATAATTTTTAATATGAAAAACCTTTAAGACATGACATTTATTTGAAGTCTCCTATATATTCTTTCCTTATATAGCCCCCCACCCTCCTTCCCCAAAACAACCACCAACCTGAACCTGGTGTTTATCATCCTCACCATGTTTTTATTAACTATGTAAACCAGGCATAAATGAAAAAAGTTATACTTGCTTACACATTATATAAATGGAATCACACTCCTTGTATTCCATTGAAATATGTTAATTTCACTTTGTGCTTTTGAAATTTGGTCCATGTTGATACAAATATTTCTAGATCATTTTAAACCACTATATGGTATTTCACCATGTGAATATATCACAATTTGTTGATCCATATATAAATATGTACCTATTCAGGCATATTTAAGTACTTTCCAATTTTTTTTTTTTTACTATTTCAAACAGGGCTATAATAAACATTCTACTACATGTTTCCTGTGCACATGTGAAACTTTCTCTAGGGTAGATACATACTGTAAATTGTGGGTATAACACCGTGTACCATGTACCATACAATGCAAATCTACTCGCCGAGGAAGTTCTTCAAGTTTTGACTTGAATTCCTGCAGTGTAGAAGACTTCCAATGTTCCCCTCCTTGTCAAATGGATAGAGATTTAAAATTTTTGCCAGTCTGAAACATGGGAAATGGTATCTCATGCCTTCTGTTGGCCATTTGGGCTGCTTAACTGACCTATTTCTACCCTCCCCCCATTAGCTTCTATTTTTCTTATTGATTTTTAGGACTCCTCTGAAAATTCTGGGTACAAATCCTTCCCTCCATGTGCATTGCAAACATCCTTCTCTAATAAAAAAATCTTTTAACTTGGTTTGTGGCACCTTCTGCTGTATACATTTTAAATTTTACATGGACAAACATATCAATCTTTGATTTTATAGCTTGTTTTTGTAACTTGTTAAGGAAATCCTGGTCACATATATTTTCCCATAAATTTGTATAACATTTGCTTCTTCACTATTAGGTTTTAATTCATCTGGATATATCTTTATGTATGTTGTGAGTTCAGGATTCAATTTTATCCTTTTCTGTATGGATCCTAATTGTCCTGGTAACATTTACCTAATCTTTCCCATTGGGTTTCAGTTCTGCCCATCACATGTAAAGTTTCCCAACATGGTCAGGTGCTATTTCAGCTCTCCATTCACTTCTACTGGTCTACCATCTGACTATGCACTTTTACCACAGTGTCTTAATTCTCAGAGCTTTATAATAAATTCTAATGTTCTTAAAACTCATCTGGCCTATTCTCAGATTTTTTTTCTTTTTTTAAAAATTTGTTTTATTTTATTTATTTGACAGAGAGAGATACAGCGAGAGAGGGAACACAGCAGGGGGAGTAGGAGAGGGAGAAGCATGCTTCCCATGGAGCAGGGACCCAAATGCGGGGCTCAATCCCAGGACCCCGGGATCATGACCTGAACCGAAGGCAGACGCTTAATGACTGAGCCACCCAGGTGCCCTCTCAGCTTTTTTCTATACAAATTTCATAATAGCTTGCCAAATTCCATGAAAAACTTTACTCATATTTTGGTTGGAATTGCAATGTATTTATAGATCTACTCAGGAAGAAGTACCATCTTTATTATCAGGTTTTCTCTCTATGAACATCATCTTTTCCATCTATATGTCATCTTTAATGTCTTTTCATGGTATGTTATAAATTTTTCCATAAAGATCTTGGACATGATTTGTTTTATTTATTCCTAACTACTTCTGGGATTTTTGGTGGTATTGTGAATTTTTGAATTAGCTTTTCTATTGGTTACTAATGGTATACAGGAATGTTTTTGATTTTCTATGTTGAGCTCAGAACTACTAATCTTGCTATAATCAAAAACAGTTGGGAGCCTCCAATGCATCACACTAAGCGAAGGAAGCCAAACTCAGGAGTCAACATGCTGTATGATTCCATTTATATGCTATTCTGAAAAAGGAAAATGTATGGAGAGAAAAAAACAGATCAGTGGTTGCTGGGGCTAGAGGTGGGAGGAGTTGACTACAAAGGAGAGTGAAGGAATTTGGGGGATGGAACTATCCTACACCTTGATTGTCATGGTGGTTACACACTATATGCATTTATTAAAACTTAGAATTCAAACTCAAAATTAAAAGAAAAATCATACCAAAGAGTGACTTTTACTAATTATATCTCAATAAACATGGCCTTAAAAAAAAAAAAAAAAGCATTTGGAGGAATTCACACTCATAAGTGTGAGTGTATGTGTGTGTCTCCAAAAATGGCTAAAGCCAACCTGGGCATCAGCCTCCCAGCTCTAAAACAACTTCCTGATAGCAGAGGGTCCATATGTAATGAAACAAGGACTCACATAAACCATAATGCATCTCCAGGCCCTGTTACTACTCTAGCCCTGAAAGATGTACCATGGGCCTGGGTTCTAAACACAGCTAAGCAAGCCTGATCTTTACCATGGTGCTGCAGAGAACATCCTCACTCACAGTGGTGATCCAGAAGCTGACCTGGGCACAGTCGCTCAGGTTGGGCACACAGCTCAAGATTCCCACGGCACAGCAAACCACCTGGGCTTTGGTTGCCATGGGTCCCAACCTTTGGGCCTCTGCTTCTGCTTACCCACTGTGACCTTCTAAGAGGATAGAGGAGAAAATACAAAAACAGCAGAACTGGCCCATTATGCATTTTGGCTTCTTGGCAGTTATATTTTTAAGATGTATAAGCTACCATTTACTTACTGAATGTCCACTATGTGCCAAGATCTGTGCAAACTTCATTATAAGTATTATTACTTTTAATCTCTGTATAAACTTATGAGACAAGTATTACTGTTTTTCTTGTATTGCAGATGAGGAAACTGGGATTTAGTGAAAACTGAATAACTGAGTTTAACATTAGTCAGGGGAGGAGGCCAGACTCAAACCCAGGTCTATCTGATGCCACTGTTCATGATTTGCTGCCTTATTGACCTGGCCACAACACATGGCTCAGAGGCTGCAGTGATCCCTGAATGAATGGATGGATAGATGGATGGATGAGGACCAGAGAGAAAGAAAGAGTGAACGTTGCCTGCTTTCTTGCCTAAGAGAACGCAACTCTGGCCCTGGATTATATATTTATTGACACAGGTGACAAATATAACTACAGGGTTCCAAGTACATACACTGTTTATACAAACAAGGCACTCTCTTGTTGATCTGGGCAGAATAGAAACAAGCCACATCTGCCTTGGCAGGGGATTCTGCTGACCTCTCTTTGCAGTCTTTCTTTCCTGTGGTGCTCCACACCCCTACTCCTGTCCAGATTTGGAACAAATGGCATACACAAAACCCCTCCTGGGGTTATGCCTCTCACAATCATCTCATTTGCATATTTTCTCATTTGCTGCACACCACAACTCTCTGAGATCACCGGGGTTCCTTTCCCAATGAACATGAAGACAGAGAAACAATGACAAACTGAAGTTTAAAGTGCTTCAAGGTCTGCAGAAGGCCCTCCCCATCCAATAGGACTAGAACCCAGGCCTCCTGCCTCCAAGTCCACAACCATTTCCCAGCCCACACTGCCTCCCTTAGCACAGAGAAGGGGTTTTACAGCTTGTTTAGAGCTGTTTGTAATCAGTGTGATAAAAACCACAATTTAAATTGCATTACAGAATTACTTCCAAACCCAATTTAGAAAAGCACAAAACGGAACAAACACTCTGCAAATTTTCAATTCATGCTGTTAAGCTTTCAACTCTACAAGCCAACCCACTCAAATCCTGCTCAAGTATCAGTCTGAATATTTTTTTTAAGTCTAAATTGTAGAAATTTCCATTCTTGAAAAATCTAGAGGCTGAGCTTTGGCATCAGATCTAAGATTGACTCTAGCTCCATGACTGACCACCTGCGGGACTGCGGGTGCATTTCTCAATGACTCTGAGCCAGTTTCCCTAAGTGTATAGATCAAAGTACCTACTTCCAACAGCCACCATGCAGATTCAATGAGGCTGTAGGTAAAGATTTAACAAGCCAGAAACACCACAGATGAATGACAAATATTAATTCCCTTGTTTCCTATAGAAATTGTAACTTCAGATGCCAAGTCTTTTTTTTTTAAGATTTCATTTATTTATTTGACAGAGAGATAGATCACAAGTAGGCAGAGAGAGAGAGGGAAGCAGGCTCCCCACTGAGCAGAGAGCCGGATGTGGGGCTTGATTCCAGGATCCCAAGACCATGACCTGAGCTGAAGGCAGAGGCTTAACCCACTGAGCCACCCATGTGCCCCTCAGAGGCCAATTCTTAACACAAAATATTTTTCCTTCAATATTAAATATTTGTTGAGCACCTAGTACATGCCCTGGGTCTTCTGGTAGGGAAGGCAGCCAGCGCACAGGTCATTATACCAATAACTGATTGATAACAATCACTGTGTTGAGTTATGCTGAGTATGTTTTGAAGGAGAAAACAAATTTCTTCACAATAACTGCCCTGTGGCTGCTCATCTCCCAGCTCATGCCCCTCCCCCAACCCTGGGTCTGAGAGCCAGAAACCGGACACTCAGCCAGAGGGTCCCCGGGTAAAGGGTTATGGTTTTCTCTTCCTGTGAACTTCCTCGGAAGCCCCTACAAGGAACGTATTTGGTGAGAGGAAAGGACCGATAGGGTCCAGGAATTAGTTGGAGGGACTCTTTGAGGTGGACTTATGGGGTTGGCACCTGTGGGGTAGCTGTGGGTTTTCCCGGGGACTTCTCTGCTCAGCTCGTGCCCTTCCTGGCTTGCACACAGCAGGTGCTGGTATCATCCTGCCTAGCCCCCTTGGAGGTCTGTACAATGCACATGGACCTGCCCGGGGAAGGATATCATAGGGCTCTAGGGACAGAGAGGGAAACAAACTTTTAGTGATGCCTTCCAGGCACTGTATCAGGCACTGATCCCCACAGCAATCAGGTGAAGTTGCGACTGCTTTTCCCTTTTTCCACAGGAGGGACCCGAGACTTAAGGAGGTCTCATTCATTCATTCAGCAGATTATTCAGTACATTCTATGCCAAATTCTAAGTCCAACAAAAGGCCACAGAGCTGCTTAGTGGGTGAGTTGGATTCAAAGTCCACGTGGCTTCAAACCCCTTGCTCTTTCCCCTCCAATACAGTACCTCGAGAAGGTCAGAGATTTTATCCTCAGGATGACCACAAAGTGATCGGGGTGACAGGTATATCAGAACAAGACAGGCAGTAGGGCAAAGCTGTATGTATACTAAGAATCAAAGGAAAAGCCTGAGATGATGGGCCCAAGTGCCTCCTCCACTAGACTAAGAGCTCTCTGAGGGCAAGGATGGGGCCTTCTCCATCTAAGCATCTCGGGTGTTAAACACAGAGCAGGGAGCACTTACATCAACATGCACGAAACTCACATGCACTAGTCTAAGTGAAAGAAGCCAGACTCAAAAGGCAAAAGGCTACATGCTGTGTGATTCCATTTATACGGCACTCTGGAAAAGATAGAACTGTAAAGATACAAGACATGCTCCACTGTTTGGCCAGCCAGATGTCCCCTCTAATTTTTAAAACGGGGGAAGAAAGAGGGGCGGGAGAAGAATGAATACTAGCAGAAGTAGATTTACAGTGAAGTTAATCAGGTTAAAGCTTCAGGGCTCCTCAACTGCGTGGGCCCTGGGAGGGGTCCTAGCAATATGTTCATCAATGTTTTTTTAAAGATTTTATCTATTTGTCAGAGAGAGAGCATGCACAAGCAGGGGGAGTGGCAGGCAGAGGGAGAAGCAGGCTCCCCGCTGAGCAGAAAGTCACACACAAGGGGCTGGATCCCAGGACCCTGGAGATCATGACCTGAGCTGGAGGCAGACACTTAGCTGACTGAGCCACCCAGGCGTCCCTGTGTTCATCAAATTTTTTATGACTTTTTCTGAAAAACTTCCTGCTTTCCACTATAAAGGCTTCAGACCCCATGAAAACTAGACCCACCCCAGAAACAAGTGCAAGAGAGGAAGGATGGCAGATTCCCAAGGCACTGGACTCAAGTGGAATCTGACAGAAAAGAAAGAGCTGGTTCTAGTTGACAGAGGTAGAGAAGAAAACCCACAGAGAGGAACCAGCATGGACCAAAGTGCACAGGCTTTCCAGGGTTTCCGGAGATGACACAAGCACCAGGAATTTGGTGGTCCTATACTATACATCGCTACCTCAGACTCATGTGTCATTGTGTGGTCTCCTCAGCCACACCAAGCCATTCTAGGCAAGCAGGAAAGCTGTGACCTAATGTGTGTGAAAATTCTAGATGCTGGTAAGCTGGTGTAACAAGCGTTTATCAATCTTCTGGCTCCCTGAATAATAATGACCCCCGCTGCCTTATGTAGCGACGTTGTTACCTTAACATACCTGAAGCTGAAAATGGTTAATGCTCACTTTTCCAGTTTCCCTTGCAGCAGGAATGTGGGCCTGTGGCAGATACACCTGCTCAGGTATGAACCAGATCCTCCTGACTCTGTCGTTCAGCTACACGGAGGCTGCATTCCTCAAGCTCACAATCCCACGATGCCAAGTGCACACAGACTGCCAGAAGAGGCCGGCCCTATCCGTCAAGTTACTGAGTTTTTGATGGTTAAAATAAGCCAAGTTAACAGAGTAGAATGCAGCTTAGATTAAAAATGGTTCTGCGTCTAAGAAGTATTTGCATACCCATGTTCATAGCAGCATTATTCATAATAGCCTAAGAGATGCACACAAAACAAAATGTGATTTTTATGTGTGACAAGATGTGTGAGACTGATAAATATAAATATGATGAAATACTATTCAGCCTTAAAACCAGGGGCACCTGGGTGGCTCAGTGGGTTAAAGCCTCTGCCTTCGGCTCAGGTCACGATCCCGGGGCCCTGGGATGGAGCCCCACATCAGGCTCTCTGTTCGGCGGGAGCCTGCTTCCCTTCCTCTCTCTCTCTCTGCCTGCCTGTCTGCCTACTTGTGATCTCTGTCTGTCAAATAAATAAATAAAATCGTTAAAAAAAATAAAGGAAATCCTGATACATGCTACAGCATGGATGAACTTTGTGGACATCAGGCTAAGTGAAATAAGCCAGATACAAAAAAGACATATGTTGTATGATTTCATTTACATGGGTAGACTCCCTCTGATAAATCTACTACTTAGGTAGATACTACTCTAGATAGGTCAAATTCATAGAATCAGAAAGTAAAATTGTAGTTGCCAGGGGTTCGTGGGGGGAGAAGAAATAAGGAGTCATTGTTTAATAGGTACAGAACTTCAATTTTTAATTTTGCAAGATGAAAAAGTTCTGGAGTTTGGATGAGCAATAATGCAAATATACTTAACACCACTGAACCGTATACTTAAAAGTGATTAAGATGGTAAATATTGTTGTTGGTTTTTTTTTTACCACAATTAAAATAAAGTAAATGTATGATGTTTATGAGCCAAAAAAATCTTGACATATTTGTTAAAATCATCCATATTTGAACATTCAAAAGAACAGAATTTACTTTGTATAAGCCATTAGTTCATTTAATCCACAAATGGTTCAGTCTAACAAATTCTAACAAATATTCTAACAAATTTAGAAAAAATGGAATTAAAAAATGGAATATATAACCTTTTAAGTTATACCTGTTCTGTTTTGTGGTACGATGCTATTTATTTAATTTACTGAAATTGTCAAGCCAAAAAAACTGTACCAATTTTAGAAGGCATTGTCATCTCTCAATTCATTAGAGGATATCATGACATAAAATGAGTGAAAATTAGCAAGCAATGCAAATATGTTTTTTAAGTGGTCTGCTGGTAGAGAAAGAAAGAAAATGCTGTATATTATGTTCTTTCCAGAAGTTACACCACTAAATAGGTTCCTGCTGTTGATATCTTAAATATTTATTTTTTTATACCTTGAATTGTTCCAGAAAGGATCTGAGGAGGCAAAGTTATAAATAATCACATGATTCCTAAGAAATTATGATTCCTGGCCACTGGGCTTGTCCAAAAAAAGTTTTGGGGCAGATAGTATGGTCACTGCTGTCATCCCACCCACAGGGGAGGGAGGAGCTAGAGGACGGCAGACCTTGTCTACACCTGACTCTTATGCTCACGAAGAACAAAGATGGTCTGAAACAGGGATGTTTGGCTCCTGCCCAGAATGCCTGCCTCCCTGATTCAACCCCAACAGCCCGAGAAAAGAAAGCAAGCTAGAAAACAGCCAGGTTTCCTTCAGGGAGAGAAATTTAAGCTTTGAGAGGAGACTCTCCAGCACATGTCTTAATTATGAGGGAGTTACATTAATTATGAGGGGCAGAGAGGGAACAAACACAGCCGATGGCTGCAAGACACTGATCCCAGCTGGGTGTTCTCCTAAAGTGCCTCCAGACTGGCCAGCTTGCACCCTGCACGGAGAGCACCTGCATTGCCCATGACGCAAGCACAGCGCCCACTTCCCTCCGACCTCGCCAGTGAGTGTGGACCCCTTGGCTGTGCTGACTGCACAGCTCCAGGGGCTCTGACCACCACCACATGCAACCCAACCCTGGTGAGGACGGTGAGGCCCTGGTCTGGGTAATAACTGTTTTTGATGCTTGTAAAAGTAATCCTTGGTACTCTTCTACAAGGTACGAAGGAATACCACCTAATAGTTAAGAAGTTGGAATATAAGAAACAGTTTGTTTAGAAAATAAAGATATGCCTCCTAACCACATAATGAGTACAACTGGGTTTTTGGTCTTTTTTTTGTTGTTTTGTTTTTTTGTTTTTTAAAGATTTTATTTATTTATTTGACAGACAGAGATCACAAGCAAGCAGAGAGAGAGGAGGAAGCAGGCTTCCAGCTGAGCAGAGAGCCCGATGCAGGGCTCGATCCCAGGACCTGGGATCATGACTTGAGCCGAAGGCAGAGGCTTTAACCCACTGAGCCACCTAGGCTCCCCGGGTTTTTGTTTTTTAAGTAAGATCCATGCCCAACATGGGGCTCAAACCCATGATGCTGAGACCAAGTCACGTGGTCCACCAACTACGCCAGCCAGGAACCCCAAGAACTACTCCTGAAGGACTGTGCCATTTGTTTCTGCAGATTTGAAAAGAACAGATAAAACTAGGTCACTGAGAAGGAGAGAAAGGTTCCCAGATTGGGAGAATTGACTTTGAGGCTGGAAATAGAAGAAATTTTGTTTGCTTCAGAATGAAAGCAATATGCGTTCTTTCCATTTGTGGGCCCCCAATCATAGGGCGGGCCTACGAAGGAAAGCTTCATAGTTGGGAGAAACAAGTTAACATCACATAGTAACCGGTGCCCTACTGAATGCTCCCAGCAAGCTGGGCATGGGTTTAGGCACTGTAGGAGAACTCTGTGAAGCAGGCATGATT
This sequence comes from Mellivora capensis, assembly GCA_004024625.1. NCBI lineage: Eukaryota > Metazoa > Chordata > Mammalia > Carnivora > Mustelidae > Mellivora > Mellivora capensis. The sequence continues at coordinate 10,593 of PISX010034671.1, forward strand.
ACAATCGCCACTTCAAAGACTGGAAATAAGGATCAGAGAAGTTAAACAATTGGGCTAAGGTCACACAGTGAGTCCGCGGCTGCCCTGGAACTTGAATGTGAGATTTCAAAGCTTGGGTGCTAGAACCAATGAGGTCCCTACTTTTTTGACGCCACAAAATCAATAAAATATTGAAATCACACATTACTTGTATTACATTACTTTTGGGCTTTGCTGAGGAAATCTTTTCATTTGATCACAAGGACTGGTCATTTAAAATGAGATCATCCAAGCAGAGGTCCACATACCAAGGATCCTGTCAGCAGTAACATAATTTGGTTCCTGCTGCAAGCAAACAAGGGTGAGGGACTGTGTCAGGGACAGCCACTTCTCCCCCAGGATGTCCCATGGGAGTAGGTGCCACAAGCCTGTTGGACATGGAGACCCAGTACCCACTCTGGGCTGTGCATTGTGCTGCAAAGCTCTCACTTGATCTTCCATACTCACAGCCCAGTGGCCTTCCCTGACTAAGCAGTTGGTCAGCACCTGTGAAGGGAGGAATGTGGCCTGGCTATCCATTTGCCTGCACCCTAAGCTGCCCACAAAGCAGGAACCACCTCTGAGGTTCAGAGCCCTCAGCACTGGGAGTTATTTAACTAGCCCGGGGTGGTGCTGGGTCAAGCTGTTAGGCCTATAAGACCCAAGAATGCCCAGTAGCCGGAAGGCCAAGGACAGCCACTACACACAAGGCAGATTCTCCCTGGGGGTTGGTGTGGGGAAAAGAACACTGACATTTCAGTGCAGACCTTTTTTGGAGGGTGTGGAGAGGGGTCCCACTGTCTCAGCAGAATCAAAGTATCCTGCTCCCCAATCTATTGCTTGGTTCTAGGTGTGTGACATCAGGGAAATGCTTCTTCCCAGAAGGTTCTGGGGGATCTCAGAGGACACCAGTCTGGGTGCCTCCCAAAATAGAGAAAACGATTCACAAGTCCATCCCACTCCCTTTTCCCCTGGAAGATCCAAGAAGGCTTTACTGTAAATGGTAGAGAAGGCCAGAGCCTCAGTGCTTCTGGGCTATTTGGCTCCCACCCCCACCCCAGCTGGTCTGTCGAGAAATGCCTGGGCTGAGGCATCCCAGAGAGACCCCTTAGGGGTGTAACTAAGTAACTGGCCGTCTGTGACATCTGAGCATTCAGTGGTTCTCCAGCTCCTCTGTCTTGGCAGCAGGTAGAGAAGTTGTTTCTTAGGGTGGGCTGGCTGGTTAGTTGATTGGTTTGGGGAGCTGTGGAACTCGAGGAACGGGAGGGGTTTGGAACATACACCCCCAGGTAAAGGGGCCCGGCCTCAGGGGATCCGTAGCCACTAGGCCTCAGGATGACTCCTCCCGGTGCACTGAAGGGAGGAAGTGGCATAGGAGAAGGGCTCCCAAGCGCAGGTCAGGAACCCTGGTTCTAGGTTTCAGCTCTGCTCCCAGCTGGCAGCGTGATCTTGTGGCATCACAACTCCCCACCCCCGTCTCCCAGACCTGGGGCTCCTCGTTCTTTCATTCAGAAGAACGCTGCCCTACTGCCCTGGTACGTGCGCATCGTACCGACCTCGTACACTAGGTGTCCAGCACTGTGCTCTTGCTGGCCAGCCAGCAGTGAACAGATGGGGAGAGCACGCTGCAGCCTTCTGGGCCACCCCGTCCCCTGGCTCAGGCATTCCTTTGTCCCGTGACTGCAGTCTGACCCAGGTCCAAGCCCCGGTCTCTGCTTAGCTGCTCGCACAGTCCAGACCCGAACTGTCCCCCCCTCCCAATCTGCATCCTGAGATAGTCTGAGCACGCTAGCCACACCCAATGCATGGTGATAAGCCAGAAACCAGAGCGGCTTACAGGGCCATCAGGACGGACCTGAATGGTCACCTCTCACTATGGCATATTCCCGGAACACTGCAGCAAGAAGGAGTGTGGTCAAAGGGGGATCTTTTTTTTTTTTTTTTTTTTTCTTCCTGTATCCCTTTGTCACCAGCAGATGGGAACCAATGGTCAGCAAGACAGAGTGCTGACAGAGCTTTCCTTCAGATGGGAGGAAAACAAAGAATGGACGGACTGGGGTGGAAAACAGGAAAACAGAGGTGTGTGTTAGTTTCTGTGGATGTGCAGATGAGCAAGGAAGCGAAGCGGGGGTGATGAGAATGGACACCGTTCTTTTTTTTTTTTTTAAGATTTTATTTATTTATTTGAGAGAGAGGCAGTGAGAGAGCATGAGCGAGGAGAAGATCAGAGGGAGAAGCAGACTCCCCGCGGAGCTGGGAGCCCGATGCAGGACTCGATCCCAGGTCTCCGGGATCATGACCTGAGCCGAAGGCAGTCGTCCAACCAACTGAGCCACCCAGGCGTCCCATGGACACTGTTCTTGACGGAGCAACTGCACCACTCAGAAACCTCCTGCGGCTCCCTGCTGCCCTCTGGAAAACAGCCAAACTGCTCACCTTGCAAGTGAGAGCCTCCACCATCTAGCCATGGCCCACCCCCTGCCCCAGCTCTACATGCCCTCCACGAATCCCTGCGCGCACCTCTTGCGCTCCTGCCGCTGGGCCCTGCCGTCAAGTTCCTCCCCGCCTCTGTCTGCCAATATCCCACACATGTTTCTAACACACTGGATTAGAAGCCCTAGTATTACTGACCTTCAGGGCAAGATAATTCCTTGTTGGAGGGGGCTTGTCCTGAGCACGGTGGGATGTTCAGCAGTACCCCGAGGCTCTGAATGCCAGTAGCTTTGAATGCCAATAACGTTCCCTCCATCCCAGGTGTGCCAAAGATGTCTCCAGACACTGCCGAATGTCCCCTTAGGGCAAAAGAGCCTCTGGTCGAGAACCCCTGTTCTATACCCAGATCCAGGGCTACACTTTTCAAGAAACCCTTCTCTTGGGGTGCCTGGGTGGTTCAGTGGGTTAAGCCTCTGCCTTCAGCTCAGGTCATGATCTCAGGGTCCTGAGATCAAGCCCCACATCAGGCTCTCTGCTCAGTGGGGAGCCTGCTTTCCCCCCACCTCTGCCTGCCTCTCTCCCTACTTGTGATCTCTCTCTGTCCAATAAATAAATCTTAAAAAAATATTAAAGAAACCCTTCTCTGAGCTTCTTAGAAAGAGGGTTGTATCATATATGTGTACCTTCCACACACATTGTTATATTCTACTAGC
>PISX010034672.1:0-13742 GCA_004024625.1 Mellivora capensis
CTGGCATCAAAACAGACACATAGACCAATGGAACAGAGTAGAGAGCCCAGATATGGACCCTCAACTCTATGGTCAAATAATTTTCGACAAAGCAGGAAAAAATATACAGTGGAAAAAAGACAGTCTCTTCAATAAATGGCGCTGGGAAAATTGGACAGTTATATGTAGAAGAATGAAACTCAACCATTCTCTTACACCGTACACAAAGATAAACTCGAAATGGATAAAGGACCTGCTGAGCTTTTGATAACCACCACATTGCTGCTATAGAATGAGATAGTTGGCGGAAGCTTCACAAAGACTCAAGGATTCCAGCAGACCTCCAGTGAGCTTTTAGGAAACACACTTCAGTGTTTCAGGCTGAGATACTCACTGTTGGCTTCTTTGCGACCTTCAGCAGCAGATTTCATGACCTTTGCATCTGTGGCCCTTCCATAAGTCACCTGAGCTCCTAATTTTATAATAAACTCTCTATACCCAGGGTACACAGAGTACTCAGTGGGGAGCGGGGAGCCTGTTTCTCCCTTTCCCACTCCCCTTGCCTGTGCTCATTCTCACTCGTGCTGTCAAACAAATAAATAAAATCTTAAAAAAAAAAAAAAAAAAGGAATGCTATGGTGAAAATAAGAGTACAAATACTATAGAACAGGCTAGATGCTATGGCCTAAACCGGAAAAGTTATATAACAAATAAAACAAACTCAGAGCTTAAACTTTCAGCTCAAGACTGAGAAACAGAAAACTTCTGAATGCCCCCAAAATATTTTTTTTTAATTTTGTAAAAGATTTTATTTATTTATTAGAGAGATGGAGAGAGAGCACAAGTAGGTAGAGCAGCAGGCATAGGGAGGGAGAAGCAGGCTCTCCGCTGAGTGGAGAGCCTGATGCAGGGCTCGATCCCAGAACCCTGGGATCATGACCCGAGCCAAAGGCAGCCGCTTAATTGACTGAGCCATCCAGGCACCCCTCCAAAAGAATTTCTTAATTCTTGTAGGCACAGGGCTGAGACTTCCAAAAACAAGATCAAGGTCTAATCTAAGCTGGAAGCTGAATTATACGCCAAGCTAAATTCACATCTCCAGGTCTATTCTGTTAAAGTTAGGCTTTTAACTATAAAGAGAGGTACTCAGATAATTGGTAATGGGACATTTAAGTAGATGTTTACTAATCTGAATACCCTGAATCCCCCAAGTCCTATAAGCATCCCTTGCCAACAAAAGCAACCCTATTCCCCAGGCCAAGAAGATGAGCCTTACAATGCCTGAAGACTCCATAATGAACTCACCTGAGGCAGTCACTTTTCAGGAGAATGTAAACCCTCCTCCACCACCTTGCATTGCTTCCAGTCCTAGAACTACGCTCAAATCCCCAGATACCAGGAGAATGAATAGAAAATCTGATGCAAGAACACCTACTATTCATACCAAAAAAGTTATAAGATTTTGTCAGTTTTTATCACCAAATTCTAAAGAATATATGTAGGAATGGATTCCAAGATTTCCAGTGAGAAAGGAATTCACTGATAGGGATGCAAGACCAGAAATTCCGGACTCTGTGTTATCTCAAACAGTTGGGAGTGTCCCTCACAGTATGCCCAGCTAGTTAACTGAAACCTGGACTCTACAGTGACCTACGTAGAAATGCCACTGATCCTCGGTATACACTAGAGGAAGGAGATCAAAGGTTCAAGGAGATCGAATACTGGAATGGATACATCATTGCTCACCAAACCCCTAACTATCTTCACTGAGAGGATCCAGAGGATACTCCCTTTCCTAGCACTACTGGAAGCTCTGCAGTGCAGCTCAGGGAAGCCAGCAGTGCAATGGACTCCTCAATTTTAATGAATGATGGGAACCATAAGGAAGTGAAAAGAACTAGCAGCATCTTTCCACCAGAGATAAAAAGGGCATGGTAATCATCATGGGTACCCAAGTAAGGCTGAATTTTCTTTTTGTACATCTAGGTCTGGATATTAAAGTTATTTTGGCTTCATAAAAATAACTGCAATGAGTGTCCTAAAAGACTTAGCTGTTTTTTTTCTCAGTAAAATGCATGTAACATAAAATTCACCATTTTAAGCACTTTAAAGTATACAATTCAGTGGCATTTAGGCATTCTCAATGTTGTAGATCCATTACCTCTGTCGAGTTCCAAATCATTTGGAATCTGCTTTCTTGTCTCTATGGATACATCTATTCTGGATTCTTCATAGAAATGGAATCATGTAATAATGTGACTTTTTGTGTCTGGCTTCTTTCACTAAACAGAATGTTCTCAAGGTTCATCCATTCTGTATCATGTGTCAGTACTTCATTCATGTAATGGCTAAATATTATTCCATTGTCCAGATATATCACACTTCATCCATTCACTCACTGATTGACTTTTCCACACTGAGCGCTTGTGAATACTGGTGCTATGAGCTGGTATTTTTTTTTTTAAGATTTATTTATTTATTTGAGAGAGAGTGTGTGCACACACACACAACCAGGGGAAGGGGCACAGGGAAAGGGAGAAAGAGAATCTCCAGCAGGCTTCCCACTGAGCAGACTTCCCACTGAGCCCATCACAGGGCTCAATCTCATGACCCTGAAATCATGACCTGAGTCAAAATCAAGATTTAAGGATGCTTAACCAACTGAGCCACCCAGGCACCCCGAAATGCTATCCTTTTAATTCATAGACAGATATCTAACTGTCCTTCCATCTTTTCCATGTTAATTGCTCTATTTAAGTTTTAACTTCTTTGGGGGTCAATTTATACAATTTAAGTTTTATTATGAAAGCATCAACTTTTCAATTACTAAATGAGTCATCATCATTAGAGCAGCATATAGTTGTCTCTTAATTCTTCAAATTGTTTTTCATTGGTTGTATCTTCTTTCTCATTCCAAATTTTTATTTTTGCTCTTTTTTCTTTAGTCAAAATCAGAAGAGGTTTAACTATTTTATTGATCTGCTCAAAAGAAACTGCTTTTGTATTTATCATGTTTAAGTTTTATTTTCCATTTCATTAATTTTAAATTCTTTTATGAGTTTTCTTTTCCTAATTTTTTGGTTTTATTATTTATTATTTTTATTATTTTTCTAAGTTCATTTATAAGCACTAAGTTCTTTCCTTTTGGTCTTTCTTTTTTAGTGATGAAGTTATTTAAGACTAAATATTTCCCCCTAATTATAGCTTCTGTGGATTGCACAGATATTGGTATGACTTATTTCTTTTTCATTTTCTAAATAATTAGTAATTTCCTCCTCAGTCTATAGGTTACCTCAGATTATGTGTCCTAATTTCCAATAAGTATGGATTTTATCATATTGTAATTATCTTTCTCATTTAAGACTGTAATCAAAAATGAGACATGCAAAATCTTTTTCTAGAACTCATTAATCAATGCTCCATGAGCATACCAAAAAAAAGGAATGCCATAATGTATAGTTATAGATATAGATATATATAATTAAGTTTATCAATTATAATACTTATACCCTCTTTGTCCTTTTTTTTCTGTTAATCTTATCCAATTCTGAAACCAATATATGAAAATCTCCCATCTGAATAAACTCTTATTAGATTCTCCTGACATTTCTAATAGCTTTCCTTCACAAATTTAACTGTCCTGGTGACTGACATTTATATATTTCATATAAATTATCTTTTAAGTCATTATCTTATGGCCCTACTTATTCTTTATTTGGATATTAACCCCTCTTTATTCACTTGAGATCTTTTAACTTTAACTAATTTACTGGATATAAATATTGCTACTCCTATTTCTTTTTATTTTTATTTGTATGATTATCTTTCTTATCTGGTATCTCTAATAGGAAATGTCCCTACATTTCCACCCTTTGTATTACACAGGTCTTTTATAACTAGTACATTGTTAGATTTTGCATTTTAATTGACCCTACTAATTTATCTTTTTTTTTTTTTCTTTAAGATTTATCCACTTATTTTAGAGAGTGAGAGAGTGCAGGGGGAGGAGCAAAGGGAGAGGGAAAGAGAAACTCCAAGGGGACTCCATGCTAAGCACAGAGCCCTACAGGGGGCCTGGTCTCATGACCCCGAGATCCCAAAGCCAAGAGTCAGATGCCCAACTGACTGCTCCACCCAGGAGCCCTTAATGGGAGAGTTGACATTTAGTGAAAAATATATTTCATTTTATTCCTTCCAATTTATGTTTAGCTTATTACTTCACACTTTTGTTTCTCTTTTTCCTTGTTCTTGTTGGTTTACACCATTTTAATTCTGTTTTATGCCTTTTATTGTTTTGAATGTTCTTCTATACTCTGCCATTTTATTAAATGCCCCATGTGCTAAAAATGAAACATTTAAAATTCATATTCATAATTTATTTTAAATTATATTTTAAAATCATATCAACGATTCCTGTCTCACAGAGACACTCTATTTAAATCTATTATTCATTTTTCCCCAAGTAAAATGAGTGCCAATGTCCTGAAAGATTCCCTTATGTTCACTTGCCTAAAAAGTCAAAATCTTTCAAGCTTATTAATAAGAATACCATACAGAATGAACTAATAAACTTCTTGTGAATCACTTTACAACACATTTCCTGCCTTTCTTTATATATATACATATATATATATAGTAGTATATATAAGAAGTAGGATATATCCTACTTCTCTGAAAAACACTATTCCCAGATCTAACACATCCAGTCTAAGTCCATACTGACTGCTACAAAGTATATTAATTACTACTACTATTCTTTTTTTTTCCACTTTTACTGAGATAATCTGACATATAACATTTATTAGTTTAAGGTATACAACAAAATGACTTATGTATATACTAGAAAATGATTACGAGTTTAGTTGACATCTACTAGCAAACAGAAAAAAAATTTTTCTTATAATGAGAACTTTTAAGACCTACTCTCTTAGCCACATTAAAATATTTAACATACTATTATTAACTAGTCACCATGTATTACATGTACATCCTTGGAACTTATTTATCTTTTAACTAGAAGTTTATATCCTTTGACTAATTTCACCCATTTCCCCCACTCCCCATTATTACCACTCTGGCAACCACCAATTTGTTGTCTGTTTCTATGAGTTTGGCTTCTTAGATTCTACGTATAAGTGATATCATGCAGAATTTTACTATGACTTAATTCATTTAGCATATTGCCCTTTTATGACTGAATAATATTCCACTGTATATATAAATCTTCCCTGACTTATAAAACAGTTATGTCTTGCTAAATCCATAATAAGTTCAAAATATCACAAGAAAGAAATGCATTTAATACATTTAATCTACTGAACATTGTAGCTTAATCTAGCCCATCTTAAATGTGCTCAGAACACTTAACTCCAGCCTATATAGTTGGGCAAAATCGTCTAACACAAGGCTCATTTTATAATAAAGTATTGAATACTTCATACAATTTGTTGAGTACTGTGCTGAAAGTGAAAAACAGAACATCTGTATGAGCATGAAATTGTTGCGTATCAATTGTTTACCTTCATTTGCATGGCTATATAAGAGCTGTGGCGTATTTCTGCTGCACACTACCACAAGAAGGGTATCATACTATAGATCACTAGCCCAGGAAAGATTAAAATTCAAAATTGACATATGGTTTCTACTGAATGTCTATGACTTTTGCACCATCATAAAGTTGAAAACTCATAAATCAAATCATGTTAGTTGTGGATTATCTGTATATACCACATTTTTTTTATACACTCAACCACCAATAGAAAATTTATATTGTTTCCATGTAAATAGTGGTGCAGTGAACATAGGTGAAAATATCTCTTCAAGACAATGACCTTGTTTCCTTTATATGTATATATATACATACATATATATATTGCTTGATCATATGATAGTTCTATTTTTAATATTTTGAAGAACTTCCATACTGTTTTCTATAGTGGCTGCCCCAATGTTCATTCTTACTAACAGTGCACAGCAGTTCCCTGTTCTCCACATTCTCACCAATACTTACTATTTCTTGTCTTTTTGATAACTACTATTGTAACAAGTGTGAAGTGATATCTCATTGTGATTATGATTTACATTTCCTTGATGATTAGTGATGTTTCATGTCCCTGCTCACCATCTGGATATATTCTTTGGAAAAACATCTATTCAGATCCTCTACCCATTTTTTAATGGAAATGTTTGGATTTTTGCCATTAACATGTATGAGTTCTTTATATGTTTTAGATATTAACCCCTTAACAGATGTATCACTTTCAAATATTTTCTCCCACTCCAGAGGCTGCTTTTTCACTTTATTGATGGTTTTCTTCACTGTGCAGAAGCTTTTTAGTTTGATGTAGTCACACTTGTTTGTTTTGTTTTGCTTTTGTTGACTTTGCTTTGGGTGTCAAATCCAAAAAGTCATGCCAAGACCAAAGTCAAGGAGCTTACTGCCTATGTTTTCTTCTTGGAGTTTTAGATTTCAGGTCTTATATTCAAGTCTTTAATCCATTTTTTCTAAAGATTTTATTTATTTATTTGACAGAGAGAGAGATCACAAGTAGGCAGAGAAGCAGGCAGAAAGAGAGGGAAACAGGCTCCCCTCTGAGCAGAGAGCCTGATGCGGGGCTCAATCCCAGGACCCTGAGATCATGACCTGAGCTGAAGGCAGAGGCTTTAACCCACTTAGCCACCCAAGTGCCCCTCTTTAATCCATTTTTAGCTGATTTTTAGGTATGGTATAAGACAGAGGCCCAGTTTCATTCTTTTGCATGTGGCTATCCATTTTTCCCAACATCATTTCTTTTTTTTTTTTTTTTGTAAGATTTTATTTATTTATTTGACAGAGAGAGATCACAATAGACAGAGAGGCAGGCAGAGAGAGAGAGGGAAGCAGGCTCCCTGCCGAGCAGAGAGCCCGATGCGGGACTCGATCCCAGGACCCTGAGATCATGACCTGAGCCGAAGGCAGCGGGTCAACCCAATGAGCCACCCAGGCGCCCCCCCCAACATCATTTCCCATTGTATATACCCAACATATACCCATTGTATATTCTTGGCACCTTTGTCCTAAATTAATTGGCTATATATAATGGGTTTATTTCTGGGCTATTATGTTTCATTAATCTAGGTATCTGCTTTTATGCCAATACCATACTATTTTGATTACCACAATTTCATAATATAGTTTGAAATTAGGGAACATAATACCTCCAGCTTGATTCTGCATTCTCATAACTGCTTTAGCTATTTGGGATCTTCTATGGTTCCAGACAAATTGTACAACTGTTTGTTCTACTTCCGTGAAAAATGCCATTGGTATTTTGTTAGGGATTTCACTGAATCTATACATTGCTTTCGGTAACAGGGATATTTAACAATATGAATCCTCCCAATCTATGAGCACAGAGTATCTTTCCATTTATTTGTTTCTTCAAATTCTTCATCAACGTCTTACAGTTTTCAGTAAACAAATCTTTCACCTCTCTGGTTAAACTTACCCTAGGTATTTCCTTCTTTTTGATGTAACTATAATGCATTTATTAATTATTTTATTAATTCTAACAACTTTTTGATGGAATGAGATTTTCTATATATAATATCATGACATCAGAAATAGAGACAGTTTCAATATTTTTATTTCTTTTTCTTTCCTAGTTACTCTAACTAGGACTTCCCATACTATGTTAAATAAAAGCAGTGAGAGTGTTCATCCATATCATACATCTGATCTTAGAAGAAAAGCTTTCGGTTTTCACCACTGAATACGATGTTTGCTGTGGGCATGTGATATATGACCTTTATGATGTTGAGGTGTTTTCCCACTATATTACTACTATTCAACTTAAGAAAATATACTCTAGCGAAAGATTATATAGTATTTTATAAATTTTTTGTCATTACCTAAGGCTACTTTTGTATTTTTTGTACTTACCCTTCTCCAAGTTTTTCTAATACATCAAAAACTTCTTCAGGCTGCTTAGTCAAACTGTCTTCACTCAGCTTTTTCAGCTTACTGATGAGAAAAAAAATAGAAAGAAAATATTTTCCTTAAGACCTTTTATAAAATTTTTAATTTTATTTTTAAGAGGTAATATGTTCACATAGTTCAAAAATAAACAATAAATTTTTTAAAAATAAGGTAAACAAGCCCCTTTCAACGCCTCTTCTTAATCTGCCCAGAAACACCTGAAACAACGAGTTTTATTACCTTCTTATGAAATCTTTATACAAATACGAATATATATTTTTATTTCTCTCCCTTAACACACAAGATAGCATTTTATACACACTCTTTTCTATCCACACTATTAAATACTATGCTGTTTTCACTTAACAACATGTAGCCTATGTTGAAGTACATAGAAAGCATCCTCATTCTTTCCTACATCTATATCCTATATTATTGCAAAGATGTAGCATCTCTTACTCATCCATCAGTTATTTATGGATATCTAAGTTTCCTTTTTCTATTATAAACAACACAGTACTGGATAAATGTGTACATAAGTCAGTTCACACATGTGCCAGTATATCTGCATGATAAAATCCCAGAAGTGAAACTGTGAGGTCCAGAGACCACACATACACCCACATAAAAAATAGAGAAGCATATATGTTGACAAACAGATATATATACTATAGGCATAATCGTATGTCATAACAAATAATGCAATATAACTAACAAAATCACTATAATAACTATATAATCATTACTGAAGTTATTGATTACATTCTACATTTCATCTACTATAACAGTATGTTATATAAATATATATGTATATTAATAGATATTAGCAAACTGCCCTCCAGCGGGCTTGTACCAATTTATTCTCCTACCATTAGTAGATGAGAGAGCCTCTTTTTTACAGTTCCACCAAAAAAGTCTTTAACTATATATTTGGATTTTAGTCAATATATTAGCTAAGAATTTGTTATTCAGAATAAATTTAATCTTTATCTCTCTTATCATGAGTAAAACAGTATCTTCTAACATTGTCATGAAACTAGACCATTTATGCATTTCCTGTGCTCATTTTTCTACTGGTTTTTTTGGTCTTTTTCTTATCTGTACATAAGATAAAGTGGCCTTTGTTTAAGTTGCAAATATTTTCACTTGTATTTTGACTTCATTATGAGGTTTTAGTTTTATACTCTATCTGACTGATTGCTGTAAAAAAATGTGTTTTCATTTTGTTTTGCCTTCTTAAAATCATCTACATGTATGGCATATGCAGATAACTGGAATCAAGAGGTGAGAGGGATTATGCACAGTGTATTTGACAGAACAAAATTAATTCAATACAAATAAAACACCATGCATGAAGAATCAAAAAAATTCAGTATAAATAAAGAAAAAGTGACCAGAATATAAAGGTAAGCAGGGTCAGATTTTTAAAAAGCTTTATAAATCACGTTAAGGAGCTCTATTTAAAAATGATCATTTCCCACATAGAAAATCTGAACAGACCAATTATTAGTAACAGAACTGACCTGATTTAATCAAAACATTACCAAAAAATAAAGGTCTAGGACCAGATGGCTTCACAGGTGAATTCTATCATTTAAAGAATAGTTAATACCTATTCTCTTCAAATTATCACAAGAAATAGTAGAGGAAGAAAAGCTTCCAAATACATTCCACAAGGTCAGCATGACCCTGATACCAAAACCAAAGACGATACAAAAAAAGAAAACAACAGGCCAATTTCCCTGATGAACACAGATGTAAAAATCCTCAACAAAATATTAAACACACACAACAATACATTAAAAAGATCATTCACCATGATCAAGTAGGATTTATTCCAGGGATGCAAGGATGGTTCGAAATTCACAAATCAATCAACACAATACACCACATAAACAAAACAAAGGATAAAAATTATATGATCATCTCAATCGATGCAAAGAAAGCATGGGACAAAATTCACCACTCACTCAAGATAAAAACTCTCAACAAAGTGGGCTTAGAAGAAAATACCTCAACACAATAAAGGCCTTTTATGAAATATCCACAGCTAACATCACAGTTAATAGCGAAAAACTGAGAGCTTCTCCTTCAAGATCAGGAACAAGACAAAGTTATCCATCTACTTGCACCCCTTTTATTCAACATAGTAGTGGAAATCCAAGCCACAGCAATCAGACAAGAAAAAGAAATAAGAGGCATGCATATTGGTAAAGAAAAAGTTAAATTGTCAATATTTGCAGGGAACATAAACACTGTACATACAAAATCCTAATGACTCCATAAAAAAAACTAATAGAATTAATAATGAATTCAGTAAACCTGCAGGACACAAAACTAATATCTAGAAATTGGCAGCATTTCTATATACTAATAGCAAAGTAGCAGAAAGAAAAATTAAGAAAACACCATTTATAACTGCACCAAAAAAGAATAAAATGCCTAGGAACAAAATTTTCCAAAGAGGTGAAAGACCTATACTTCAAAAACTATAAAGCATTAATTAAAGGAATTAAAGATGACACAAATAGAAAAAAATTCCACACTCATGGATTGAAAGAACAAATATTGTTCAAATGCCCATCCTACCCCAAGCAATCTACAGATTCAATACAGTCCCAATCAAAATGCCAACAGCATTTTTGTTAAAACTAGAACAAATAATCCTAAATTTGTATGGAACCACAAGGCACTGAATAGCCAAAACAACCTTGAGAAAGAACAAAGCCAGAGATATCACAATTATACATTTTAAAACTGTAGTAATCAAAACAATAATGGTACCAGCACAGTACACAGACACACAGATCAATGGAACAGAACAGAAAGCCCACATAAACTCACAATTGTATGGTCAATTAATCAATGACAAAGGAGGCAAAATGATACAATGGGGGAAAGACAGTCTCTTCAAAAATTGGTGCTGGGAAAACTGCATGGCTACATGTAAAAAATGAAACTAGATCACCTTTTAATACCATACACAAAAATAAACTTGAAATGGATTCAAGATTTAAATGTGAGCCCTGAAACCATAAAAATCCTAGAAGAAAATATAAGCAGTAATTTCTCTGACATTAACCACAGCAACATTTTTCTAGATATGTCAATTTGGCAAGAGAACCAAAGACAAAAATAAACTACTGGGACTACATCAAAATAAAAACCTTTTGCACAGCGCAGGAAACAATCAACAACAACAAAAAAGAGAACCTACTAAATGGAAGAAGATACTTGCAAATGATGTATCCAATAAGGGGTTAATATACAAACTTAAGAACTTACACAACACCAAAAAATAACAATAATAACAAACAATCTGATTTTAAAATGAGCATAGGATCTGAACAGCCCTTTCTCCAAAGACATTCAGATGACCAACAAGACACATGAAAACATGCTCAACATCACTAATCATGAGAAATGCAAATCAAAACCACAATGAGTTATCACCTCACACCTGCCAGAATGGCTAAAATCAAAAACTTAAGAAATAACGAGAACTGGCAAGAATGTAGCAGAAATATCATATGATCCACTAATTCTAGTATTGAGTATTAACCCAAAGAAAATGAAAACACTAATTCAAAAAAAAGAGAGTGGGGCGCCTGGGTGGCTTAGTGGGTTAAAGCCTTTGCCTTCAGCTCAGGTCATGATCCCGGGGTCCTGGGATAGAGCCCCGCATCGGGGCTCTCTGCTCAGCAGGGAGCCTGCTTCCCTTCCTCTCTCTCTCTCTGCCTGCCTGTGTGCCTACTTGTGATCTCTGTCAAATAAATAAACAAAATCTTAAATAAATAAATAAACAAACAAACAAAGATAGGTACTCCTATGTGTATCACAGCATTAGTTACAATAGCCAAGCTATGGAAGCAACTTAAGTGTTTATCAGTTTTTGAGTGGGTAATGAATATGTGTTATACACACATACACAACACACACACAGAAATATTACATAGCCATAAAAAAAAGCTGAGATGTTGCCATTTCAGATGACATGGATGGACCTAGTGGTTATCATGCTAACTTATTTCAAGTCAGCCTGAGAAAGGCAAATGCCACATGATTTCACTCATACACGGGATTTTCCAAAAAAATGAATAAATAAAAGTCAAAATCAGATCTATAAACACAAAGAACAAACTGATGGCTGTTGGAGGGGACAGGAGTAGGGGACTGGGCAAAATGGGTGATGAAGGGTGGGAAATACAGGCTTCTAGTTATGGAATGAATAAGTCATGGGAATAAAAAACACAGCATAAGGATTATAGTTGATGATATAATAGTGATATATAGAGACAAATGTCTCTACACTTGTGGCAGCCATAGCATAATGTGTAAACTTGCTGAGTCACTATGTGAACCTATGTGTACTATGTTCACTATGAATACACCTGAAATAATGTAACACTATGTGCCAATAATATTCAAAAAAATAAAAAATAACTTCTCCTCTAATGCAGTGGAAAGATATATAGTAAGCTAAAGTGAGAAGAGAAACTGTAGTTAGGAGCGGATTCAAAATATGGATACATAGAATACAGTATTAGCAGTAAGAATGAAGAGAAATTATTCAACATATTAAAGAGACATTATCAACAGAAACTGGTTTTGATTAAATATCATTTGATTATGAAATGTCTAAGAAATAAGGGTCAAAGAGAAAACAGATCTCAAGAAAATATATTTACAAAATGCTGACACAAAGGACAAGAAGGTAGTAACCGACCATGTTAAAGGGTACTGAAAATTCAAACAACCTAAAGATTTTAAGTGTCTAATACAGAATTTCCACTTCCAACCATAAGCAAGGATCCAGAATTATCGATCTGCAGTAAACAACTAGAAAACTCAACAAAGCATAGAAAACAACTATTTTCAAACGTTAGGTATCACGCATTTCAGGACTGAGATTCCTAAGAAAAG
Source organism: Mellivora capensis (assembly GCA_004024625.1). NCBI lineage: Eukaryota > Metazoa > Chordata > Mammalia > Carnivora > Mustelidae > Mellivora > Mellivora capensis. Next base: position 12,860 of record PISX010034672.1, read on the forward strand.
GGAAAGATGTAAGATAAGCCCTACTGTCACCCATGCTTTAGATCTAGAGGCTATGTCCAGATTATAACACAGGGAAAGGTAAACTCAAACACAGGCCAATAATTTTGCTGAGTTGAAGAAACTGAGATGGGAGTTTGGGAGGTAATGCAAATAAAATCTGCATCACAGAATACCTGTGAGAGGAGAGCTAGCAGAAAAAGAGCTCTAGCAATCTACATGGGAACTCCTTTAGCTATTTAGCTAAATACCAATCTCTGCATCATTTTAAAAACCTAACAAAATCAATTTCTTAAGAAAAAAAAATTACAAGGGAGCTGAAAAAGAACAACTCCCGGAGAACCCATGCGGCTGAGAATCTTTCCCACTAAGAGAAGCTGAAAGAACTCTCACAATACAAAGGTCACCAACAGAGATCCCTCAATGACCTTGTTTTAGAAAGGATCATCAACAAAACATAAATTCTACTTTGCATTCTCCAAAAAGGCAATTAAAAACAAGTCTTACAAACACTGAGCCAATCCACAAGGTAACTTAAACTGCATACCAGAACAAGTCTAACTCCTTAAACAACTAAGGAGCCCTCATGATTCTGCCTCATAAAAGAAGCGCTAAAGAGATCTCTAGCCCCTTCCTCCATTTGAGGACACAGCAAGGTACCCACTATGAACAAGAAAGAAAGCTTCTCTGGTGCAACCGCTCTGGAAAACAGCGTGGAGGTTCCTCAAAAAGTTGAAAATAGAACTACCCTATGACCCAGCAATTGCACTACTGGGTATTTACCCTAAAGATACAAACGTAGTGATCCGAAGGGGCACATGCACCCGAATGTTTATAGCAGCAATGTCTACAATAGCCAAACTATGGAAAGAGCCTAGATGTCCAT